>QLNU02006162.1:42349-87554 GCA_006491805.2 Dysdera silvatica | reverse complement strand
TTTTTATTTCTAAGTTTTATTTATTCTACAATAAGGATTATTTCTTTAAAATGATGATATTAATAATAGTTCGACGGGAGTTTTAGAAAAATTAATACAGTCGGAGCAGGACATATATGTCTTCGAAGATTTATCCGGAAGCTCCGATTTTCGCGCGGAAATAATATTTAAATAACGTCCAATTACCTTTCAGCATTTTCGCGCTCAAGTGTGTGTGTGTGTGCATATATGCACACACACACACACACACACACACACACACACACACACACACACACACACACACACAGGATAAGTATTAAGGTGCGTGCCTAGAGGTAAAATCAAAGTCGTTCTTCTCCTCAGCTTTTTATAAGAAAAATGGCGTTGTTGAGAACAGGGTTCCCTCATTACAATATGTATGACATGGACGCCCATAAGAGGGCAGAGGGGCTCGAGCCCCCCCTCCCCCTAGCCGTTCAAAAATTTGATTTGCCTAATTCTGCTATGCATTTAGTTTCAAAGGTTTTACAAGTAGATTTTAAAATAAGGTACTTTTTAGCTCATTACTAATTGCCAAGCAGTATCAATTATTTTTGTAGCATTTTAGTATCTTGTACATTCACTAAAATTTTTGACAGTCTTGAGAAGAAAGTAATGATTTTTCTCCTTTTAAGAAATACTCATATGGACGCCCATTGCTTGGGTAGGGAAACTACAGTTATGACTATAGCCCGGAATACATTCACTAAGAAACCAGCAAAATATGCACTCAGAAATATGCACACAATCTCAAAATATCCACTTGAAATGAATAAACATGCACTTAAAATCAATAAATATGTCTTAAAATTTTTTAACGCTTAAAAATCTTATACCCCCTATTTTAAAACAAATAGATTTATTAACAGCCAAGTAGAAAAACTCGATATACATTAAATCATATGTTTTATATATCACAAATTCTACTATTATATATATCATAATGTGCCTCTAGTTCGTTTTAAACAGTTAAGTTCAATCTTTTATCATATAATAGCATTTTTATGGCCAAAAGGGTCTTCCTTAGAGCTACAAAAGATACTGAGCAAAACATACATTTTTGCTGGTTTTTATTACGAATAGTTTATCGATGATAGAACGATGTCTATCACTGAAGGAAAATGGTGTGGAAATTTAGAATAAGTGTTTGTTTTAATTTGACTTTCAATCAATTGCCAGCCAAGCACAGTAAAACTCAGCTTTGGTTTTCCTAACATGGATGGTGGCTATAATTCAGCTATGGTAACATTTGGACGCCCTAGGACAGGGGTCTTCAACCCGTGGCCTTCCGACATGTTTTATGCGGCCGGCCAGCTCGTGAAAAAATACAACTTGTTTCACACAAAAATGACGTCCCTACTCCCTTTGAATCTGAAATATATGTATTTTATTCTGTTGGCATTTTCATATTTCATAATAAATATTTTAAAACACTATAGAACCAAAGTAACATGCTGTTTTACTTCAGTTTCCTAGCGTATATAGGCGTTAGGTGTAGTTTTATTGATTTTCAGTGCAACATAAAGAGAAAATTCAAATTAGAACTCATTGAATTCTATTCTAAATATGTCGATAAGAACATCTTCGCAACCAGCTGGCTGCATACTATCAAAGAGTTACTATTCGGGAGTGGTTACATCTGCATATAAGCGTACGCAGAAAGTGCGTAAGGGAAGGGTCACAGGCTTACAATGGGGTGGGGGTGTTACAGAGCTACAACTCCACATGTTCATATGTACGTCGTGTATGCATAAAATTTCGTTGCAGTGGAAATTATAACCCCCCTGCGTACGCCAGTACGTCTGTAAACAGCTGTTTCCAAAAATGAAGTTGATAAAATGAAAAGTTAGGACCAGAATAACTGACGTCCACCTTGGAAACACTCTTAGAGTTGCAATATCAAAAATAAGACCTGATATTGATTGGACTGTTAAAAATAAGCAGTGCCAAAAATCTCGCTAAAAGGTTTGATTTCGCTTTACATATTAATAACTAAAAGTATTGTAAATGTTTTTTGCTTCCATGAGTATTTTACATTGTAATATATATATATATTTGTCCAAAGGCGGACCAAAATATTTGCAGGGTGGGCACATAAAATAATATAGAGACATGAGGGAAAAAAATATCAAAAAGTCTGATCGGGGGGCGGGGGGGGCTGGAATTCAACCTCGAGCTGCCTTTTTTGGTCCTAATATTGCTGATACAGTAGTGCGGCCCGCGGGCCTACAAGAATAAGCAAAATTGGCCCTTGGACTGAAAAAGGTTGAAGACCTCTCCCCTAGAACATAATTAAACGTGTACATTTACGAATTCCATTGCCTTTCCACTCAGATAAGAAGTAAGAAGAAAGTTCAACTTTAGTATTGTGGTGAAATTTTTCAGATGAGAGAATAATAAAATTCTTAAAATTACTAAAACCCTTAAAATATGCATTTATTCTGGAAATTCATAATTTTTATGCATTTATATGCACAAATGCTAAAAACAGCTAAAATATGTAATTGAATATATTACGGGATCTAGTTATAACAGTAGCATTTAATCGTTCTGCACTCATCTTTGCAATGGCGCACACGAAATATTCCCAAGGAGGGGACCCAGTAGTTCAAGGAATTTTTGATGGAAAAAATGGCCAAAGACCATATCAGTTACGGTTGTTTTTTGTGTTCATTTATCATTATTAAATTACTACTAATTTGACAGTGCAATATACTTAAATGATTAAAAATGGTGGATTTTTTTGTACAATTTTACAATGGCCAGCTTTTGTTTTCCACAAAAGATCACTGTTTTAGTAATAGGTTTAAAAATAATCCTATTGTGCAAAACTTGCTTTTGCTTGCCCTCTGTCCACTACTTGATCTACGGAAGCCTTTTTTCCTTTTGCGACCTTTAAAAACTCATCGGCTTTGTGAATTGAATCCTTATGATAGAATAAAGTTCTGTCTTAATGTTGACTGAACTTCTCCAAGGTCTTCTTCCAATTATTAAACTCTTTTGAAACAAGTTGACCTGTGGCTTGTGTCGATCTTAAACTGACTTCATGGGGTGAAAAGAAAGCACACAAAATTTTCTGTAGGCACTGTTTTCTGCATTTAGGCAAGTTATGCTTACTCAGTTCAGAAGAGCAGAACTTCAGACTGTGGTGAGATTTTCCTTGACTTTATACAGCACTTGTGACGGTCGTGGGAAAATTGCAATTTGCATATGGTTCGCAAAGACTTTTTAGCACTGTTATCCTATCTTCATCGGTGAGGTTAGATTTCTTGACATAATTAGAAATATCTGCACTCAGAATTTCCAATTTAACTGTTTTGGTCTACCTTTACCTCCTAGAAAGCATTTGAAGACAGCCATAGCCACTGTGGTTGCTTACCTCAACAGCAGTCTCATCAATGTCACAGAGTTCAGGGAAATGTTGCTGGGATCGTCATTACTTTCAATTTTACTACTTTCAAAAAAAAAGAAAAGAATTTCAGTGTCTGTTGGCGTAATAATTTTTCGCTTTGTTAGCCCAAGGGGGGCCCGGGACCCCTATGTAGGTGCGCCAGTGCATGTTTGAACTAATATGATTTTTAATTAACTTTAATTTAATAAAAGAACGTTCTGTACTTATATACGTAAAATACGTGAATAATATTGAATAGTGCATCTTCCACTTTTTGTGTTGTGGTAGTTTTTAACTAGGAATCTCTCGCGCTCGGAGGCCCTTTAGAGATTGGGGGCCCCTGGCGGCCGCCAGGTCCGCCAGTCACTTAATACGCCACTGGATACGTCCAGTCCATAGTCATGTCAGCGTTTTTTATTAAACAATAATGTCTTTACACACACATGACTCTTGTTTGTTTTCACACTCAAGACCCAAGTACTTAATTTTTGATTCACGTCTAAGCTCTTCCAAGCATGCATTTCGGTTCTGAGTACCTTCGTGCACATATCTATTTTCAGATTTGTACTGGTTATGTGAATGTATAGATTTATAGTGTTGGCAGAGCCGACGAAAGGGGTTGGGCAGCAGGGGCTGCAGCTCGGGTCTTGGATGAAGTCCACTGGGATTACAGCGCCGCCCGGTATACCTTCTCAATGAAACCCTTCCGCAATCCTCCTCCTCCTCCCTGGATGAAGTTCGGGCCCCGCGCTAGTAAGGACCTATGCTGGGGGAGGGGAGGGCAACCCTGAAAAATATCTATGCCACTTCCCAGGTTATGGGGGCCGGTCGAAGTGAGCCAGGGTGCCCGCTTTGGCTCTTGGCGCCCCCAACTGTTCGCAGTCTGACGACTGTACAAGGCTGTTGATACCCCTAACTGTTCGCAGTCTGATGACTGTACAAGGCTCTTGGCGCCCCTAACTGTTCGCAGTCTGATGACTGTACAAGGCTCTTGGCGCCCCTGACTGTTCGCAGTCTGATGACTGTACAAGGCTCTTGGCGTCCCTGACTGTTCGCAGTCTGATGATTGTACAATGACCAGGCATTGTATGCGGGCGTAACCAAACTGACACTAGGGAGCCGTGCCTCCTCCTCCTCCTTTGGAAAATATTTGTGGTTTTATTTTTTCTCAAAATAAATTATTGTAGCATTTTGTTTTAAAATTTTTGCTTGTAATTTTTAAGTTTTTTTGTACAATAGCATGTAGTAATTATAATTTGATGTATAATTATGTGACGTAACATCACACCCCGTCGTAACGTAACATGAAATAGACTCCTCGAGGAATTCCTGAAGGAAAGGGGGATATGTTAGTAGAAGGATATTTATGACGGGATTTAGAGGGACGTCAAAGAGCAGGCTGTGAGGATATAAGTCCTTACTCTTAATCCAGTAGCGGGCCTTTGTAATTCGTATTCGAGGTGGAAGTTTCCACCGAACGTGTATACTTCACGATCGTATATCATTTTATCCCCAATTCGTGAGATACGATGATTGTACTGTTCCATCATCACATTCTCGTATATCCTAGCACAAATAAAGTGGAATTAGCTGCGGCGATGACTTCGTCCGTGTTTCCAGAAAGTTCGTGAACTGTTTCACACTTTGGATACCAGGAAAAGAACCTAAACGCCTCTGGACGAGCCAAGACGCTAGATTATGCTTATAGGTATATGATGGCAGCGAAAATCAAACTCCGACACCATCAAGAGGGAAGCGGTGTCAAACACTACCGTCACCCACCACAAATCATAATTAATATGTAGTATAATTATAATGTGATGTATAATTATAATCAATATGTAGTATAATTAATATATAGTAATTATGATGTCATGTCTATATATATAGAAAAAGTTTAATTGCTTTAGCTTAAAACCAGTTATATGGGGAGGGGGGGGGGCAATGAAATGTTTTCATCGATGACTCGATGAAGGCGTTACCATTTTATATGCAGTATTTTGACATTCCCGAATATTTCAAATTGGTTTATTTAAATCAAGTACTTTGATGAATTCAATTAATTATTAATTAATTATGCCAATAAAATTCGGTTCGTTGACTTTTGTAGTATTGGTAAACGTTGTGTAAAGGAGGTTTTATGTGAACGATAGCTGATTTTGACAGGTCACTTCGATGTGCAAGAATTGCACTTGCAACGTTCTTACAACATTTCCTATATAATCTATGCTGGTGCAATCAAGTTCGACTTCGCTGCAGTCCCATCACTGCAGCTTGCAAAATCGTTTTTCGTGAAGGATTGCTTCAAGGTTTACGTAATCATTTCGTGCAAACGTGAGACGATGACTTTGACGATTATTTAGGAATGACCGAAGATTATAAATCCATTTGTCAAAGACATCAAGTTCTGTCATCCTCGCTTACGGCTCTACCTGGATCTTTTTGACCAACCAATCAATATTATGATATACCAATCATTATTAATCAATATTAATAGGCTCAGCAGATCACCATGAATGATAGATACAATCAGTGGCGCAGCAGTTCAATAGTAATGGGGTTCAAGTGGCTTTAAAGAAGATGGTGTGATGATGTTCTAGAGGAATAATATGTTTTGATATTGAATGGGACGTTTTGAGCCCATAACCCACTCCTCCTTTCCCAAGTCACTGGATAGAATTCAACTCGACGTTACTTTTTGAGGATTCGCATCTTTCTAATTGAGCCCCCATGCTATGCCTGTGATTAAAGGCTAAACAATTTCATATAGTGTAATTGGTGTCTTCATTTTAACTGTAGCTGTTTATTTACCAGAAATTTTCTAACTGGTATTATGAAGTTTTTGTAGTAGAAGCAGGCTCCTATAATTCCATGAGCGCTCAACAAAGAAATAATCTCGAAACCCGTGAAAGAAACGGATTGTTTCAGTAAACTTTCGAAGCAGGGCTTAAATTGGTTGTGAGCCCAGCGGAGCCCGGCTCCGGTACTTCTTCATTTTTGGCGATTATTTAAATATTAGCCGGAGCCCATGAATCCATGATTCATCATGAATTTATCCCATGATTCATGATACATCATGAATTCATCCCATTATTCATGATTCATGAATTGCTAAAAAGGTAATGAATTTGTGATTAAGATGATGCAGTTTATTGTCCAGAAAAATGAACATAAACAATTGATATGATTTATCGATTCTTTTGCAGCCATTCAATTTTTTAATCGATTTATCATAATATTAGGGCTCCTGCACTTTTTTTTTGTTAGAAATTAAGCCCTATCTCGACGCAAAACTTAGAACATGAGTAGAGTTGGAATAGCTCGAAGCAGATACAGTTCCTCTGTAAAGTGCGCTTGGTCTTCTTTGCCGAAAAGTACCTACCGCAGTGGCGCCCCTACCGGCCTTTCTGGTAGTTAATAAGTTGACATCGACCGCGTTCTGCTGGAGTTAATTGCTCACTTCAAATCATTTGATGAACGCATTTGATAACTCTTGCTAATGGATTTCATTCGTCGGTTTTTTTGCCCACTTTTCTCCTAAACATTTGGTTTCCTACGCCTAATATCGGGAAGTTAGCGGGTTAATTGCTGCACTTGGGGTTCGAAATCATTTTTTACTCTCGTTCGTTTTGCCCCTTTTTTATTTTTTTGCAGCGTTTTATCATTCGTTCGCTTCCTTATTCGTCTGCCGAAAGCTGCCATTCTATTTCAAAAGCTTTTTAAGGTCATTGCTGTAATTAACATTATCGTCGCTTTTTTAAATTAATAAGAAAAAAAAAGTTGTGTGTACGTGTATTTAAAAGGACTCATTTGGTGAAGCCTTTGATTTAAGTTTCAATTATATAAAAAAAAACCTTATCAGGATATATAAAATGCTTACGTAATATTGTCTTATGTTTGCGTTTTTTTACGTTTATTTTAATATTCAGTAGTGTAGCTGGGGGGGAGTCGCCCTGGGCGTCTGTTCGGGTGGGGGCGGCAGAATATCTAGCTACGACCCTGCCTATGTTACATGTTAAGAAATGCCATTGCGATGAAGCAGGGACAGATATAGGGTTTTTTTGTGTCGGGAGAAGGAAGCTTATAGAGTAGAATCTCGTTAAAACGAACACGCTTAAGACGAATTACTTTTAATATGAACCATTTTCTGAAGTCCCGTCAAATTGTATAGGAATCCCCATGTTATTTTTTCCTTTAACACAAACATGGTTAAGACGAAATACCTTTTACTACGAACTGATAAACAATGGCCCTTGGAAAATTCCCTTTGCTTAATGCAAACAAAACACACTTTATAAGACCAGAACTTCTCATTTGTAATTTCAATATGCTGTATTTACTAAAATGGCGACTTTTATATACAGTGAAAATCGGTTATAACGACCTTCAAGAGACCGTGCAAATTCAGTCGTTATAAACGATATATTTTTAAAATCATAGTAGCCTGCAGTATAATGCACTCTAGAGTTTTATAAATTATTTTGATAGTAAAAAGTATAAACTTTTTGGTTTCAAAATTAAATAAAAATGGATTTAATTATAATGAATTTAATTTCCGTTTATATTAAATTATATTTATAGCCACACTAACTACATAACACTTTTTTTTTTTAAATTGAAAAAATTCTAGAAAATACTAAAGTATATAATGTAGAAAACAAATCTAATGAATAATATTTATTATATTATACTAATGACTTCCGAACAGTGCCGGTTTAAGAGTTTTGTGGGCTCTACACTGAAAAAATAGAATGGACTCCTAAAGAATATGACCCTCGTGATATTCAATTAATAAATCACTTTTTAAGTTCACTATCTTTAATATTCAGGTTTAGCAGTAATAAAAATTTCTCAGACATTTGTAAATAAACAAGATTAGAATAACGCTTAAATTTTGATAACTAACCTTCAATTTCGATAACTAACCCACGTGGTTCTGCTTTATGACTGTCAAGTCGCGTCGTTATATCCGATACGAATTTCCCTACTTAGAATCTACGTAGACTACAAAATCGCCGTCGTTATATACGATGTCGTTATAACCGATATATTTAGTATGGAGTAGAATAGCAAACCAAACTTCTTGTAAAAATTCCGTCGTTATATGCGGTTGGTCGTTATAACCGGCGTCGTTATAAACGATTTTCACTGTACATTTACATGACAAACATTTCCTGTTGGGTTTACTGATTAGAACTGAAAAGTACGTTTCAACGGACAACGTCATGACGTGCAGTGTTTCAACGGACAACGTCGTGACGTGCGGTGTTTCAACGGACGCCGAAATATTAATTGAGGCCGTTAATGGCATGATGAAGCTCTTCTGGGATAGTAATCACTAGAGCTCGGATTATATGCACTAAAAAAACCAGCAAAATATGCATTTAAGTAACATTTGCATTTATATGCACTTAAAATGAATAAACATGCACCTAAAATGCATGCACCGAAAATACCACCGAAAATGCACCGATGAAAACAGACACCGAAAATCATACTTCCTGCTTTTTCAAACAAAGAGGTTTATTATTAACTGTCATTCATGTAGAAACATGCTCATTCATGTTCAAAATAATATGCTTTGTACAGTGCAATATTTATCGGCATAGTAAATATGTCTCTCGATGTTCTGAACAGTTAACCTTTGCCTTCCAGGGGCGAACTGGGTTCTCCCAAGGGGCGCATACCTTGAATTTTTGGAGGACGCGATTCCTTGCCCATTCGGAAGCAAGAGTCCCATCGCCAATGGGGCGGACCGGCGGCCCAGCCCGTCTCTGTTGTTTTCTATTACTCAATATCATTTTTATGCTGAAAGGATCCTTTCCAGATCACCTAAGTCTATTGTTGACAGATAGTGACGTGTAATTTTACATTACGTAAATTTTTGTTTTAATTTGACGTAGAGATTCTATTCTGCCAGTCTAGCAGAATAGGACCAAATCTTCGGTTTTTCTAATATGTTTGTTTGTTTTTTGGTTTTACGGCTCAAAGACTACAGTGGTCATGCTGCGCCGGGACCTACAGTTTTCCGAGGAATCCGAACCTCTTAAGGCCTGGGGAACCAAACCCCGGACTACAGTGAGCAGTGCATAGGTTTTTCTAATAAGCATAGTGGCTACAATTCAGCTGGGATTATATTTTGGCGTCCTAAGGCATAATTAAACGCGTACGTTAACAAATTCCTTTGCTTTTTTGCTTGGAGAAGGAGTAAGAGGAAAGTTTAGCTTTATCGTTGTCCGGGAAAATTTTCCGATAAAAGAGTAATAAAACGCTGTAGGGCAGATAGGAAACATTACATTTATATTTTAAATTAATTTTATTCTTATTTCTTATAGTTCGGCAACTTCATTGGTTAAGAAAATGTTCAGCGTATCTAAGTTTGCGAAATCACTGTACCTAGGCATTTTATTACTGGTCTGGAAAACCTGGAAAAATCAGGGAGATTTGAAATAGAATTCGGATAGACATCATGTTTGCAGTTTCAATGTTTTAACATTAAAATAATTTAATCTGATTTTATTATAACTAAACAATCATTGGAGTTTAAAAAAACTACGTAAGCAAAAGTACAATTAAGAAAGTTGTGAGTAGAGTCAAAATTGCAATAATATTTCGACAAATGTTTTAATAATCAAGTTTTGGCAATGCAGAAAATTCCGCTTTGTTCCCATTGCAGTAAAATCCCTATATTCAATCTTATTTTCATATGCGATCGTAAGAGTTTGGATTCTCTTAAAAATTGGAAATATCAGGAATTGGAAATATCAGGAATTTTGAAATCTGCTCACAAAGTCGAGTAAAAACGAGATTTTTTGGCCACACGTAGTCGAGAGCGAAAATCTTCCAAACTTCTATTTGGAATAGCTAAATTCCCCGCGATTGCGAAGCTATTTTCCCAGCAATTTGTTAGGGAATTTTGCTTGAAAAGTTGAGTGATTTTTTTTTCCCTCTCCAACGTAAATGAGAACCTTGTCGTTTAAGCTCAAAATTAAATCATGGTTGAATTTTACACTAATATTCTTAGAAACCATCGCTAACACGGAATTTTGGATACACAGTAGAACAACAGGTTACACAGTAACAATAAGTTACACAGTAGAACAACAATTATCCGGAAACGAAGCGGAAGGACCCGATTTTGGATAAACGGTATTCCGGATAACTTAAAACTTCAGCGTTCATTGTAAAGGTGCCAAAAGACGACAACATTTATTTAAAAACATATTTAATTATATATAACGAAACCACTGTATTGATAGTGGAAAACGTTTTGAAGTGCAAAAATGCGTTGATCAAAACCATCAACTGCTTTGGAAATTGTGATACCTTTGTATAGTGTATATTCGATCTGTAAAAAGTATATGTACATCTTCATATGTTGTCCGATATCTACCATTTGTACTGGTCTTTCTCTTGAAATCGGAATATTTTAGAAAAAGAGAAAGATGTGTGTATTTTTGCTGAAAACATTGGACGAGTATCTACTCAAAATTAATAAACACAGTAGGCCATGGATTAAATAACCTGGATTTCGATTAGGTGAAGTTTGTATAATCGGGGGTTCTGCTGTAGATTTGAACTCCTGAATTGTGGGTACGAAGTGAATTAGTTGAACTGGTTTTGAACATAAAGGAGCGATATCCGTCAAAAATTGAACGCAATAGATCGAACATGTTGCAACTTCTTTAAGTTTCTTGGATTGTATTTTTGCCGAAATTTGAGCAGCATGACATGAGGATAATGAAATGTGACATCTGTGATTAAACGATACATTTCAGCTGTGTGTGGTGACATGATCTTTTCAAAGAAAAGAGTTCGTTTCGTGCACTCGGTATAAAAAATCGTTTGATACTGACGTTACTACCTGTCTGTTTATTACTTATCTTTTCTTGGTAATTGCTTTCTGCCCTCGTTCTTGGAAATTGAGTGATATTTGGACAGGCAATATCATTAAGTGTTCAGACAGCATCTGAAAAATTATCTGGCTAGTTCAGTGGATCTCGAATTAGCGACTTTTCCAAAATTGGCGCTGAAAAAAGGAGATTTCTTGATACTAAAATCCCGTCCTTTAAGATTTTCATGATTCCTCACCATGCTTTCGCTGTCTTCTCGTATACGTTTTTTAAAGTTCTCCCTCGAGTATTCCTAGGCTTATCTCTTCTTACAGGGGCTTCCACGCATCCGGAGAACTTTGAATTGCTGGGTAACTTTAGATAGTCCCTAAAGGTCAGGAAAAATTCCGGAAAAAACGGAAGTTTTTGGTCAAACCCGGAAAAGTCAAGAAAAATCTTCTTGACTTTTATTTATTTTGAATAGCTAAACCTTCCACTAACGTGAAGCCATTTTCCCCGCAGTCGAAATTCAGTTAAAAGTTTTGTTTATGACTGGTCAGGAAATTTTGCCCGAAAGGTCAGGGGAAAATCTGTAAAAGTTAGGGGGGAAAACCCGGAAAAGTCAGGAAATTATTTTCTTCAAATTGAGTGGGAACCCTTTTATCAGAAGCCTTCTTTATATATTCCGCAAATTCTTATTTGTTAAAATTTTTTTGGGATTCTTTGGTTTCTGAACTTTCCGTTTGATTAAACAATTGAAAATAGTACTTACGAATTTTCTTTCGTCAGCTGCGGTATAATCCAAAGTAAGGCCGCTTCTTCTTGGCACTAAATAAACTCACCGAACACAAGCACGCACCTCTTCCACTATTAACTAATTTATTAATTACAACAAAATATATTTACAAACTTTTCTTTGTATTTAAAATAAAGACTTCGGAGAACCATTCCCCCTGGTCGTTACTGAACCCTGCCTCCCCTCCAAAAGCGCTTGTCACCCCCTTAGAATTGTCGAACTCCCCCTTCCTTGGGTTTTTCTCAGCCAATAGCAACATTGTATTAAAGGGTGACGTAATAGCTTGGCAAAGTGTGGATTTAAGTTTTAGTTCGGGTTAGTGACATAATTTATCGTCCTTCTTTCCCGCTCTTTCCACAATGGCGGGCTTATACGTAACTACGTACATTTATATTGGAGGTTTTGCAAACTGTCTACAATTGAGGGTCCGACACCTTTTTTGTCTTTCTTTAGTCTAGTGTTTGTCTACTAACTGGTGTTTCAGCCTAGTGTTTGTCTACTAACATTGTCTACTAACCTTTGTTTGATTTCTTCTCGAGTATCTGTCCTAGTCACTTTCAACATACAAAACGTGATCAAATACAGCAGAATCCTCATATATCAAACGGATCAATTAAAAAAAAAGTTATATAATCCGCCCATTGTAATCGCCCTTTATGAAATTTCTGCGTACGTCTATGGATATACGGAAGGTCGATATATGGAACTTCTACTGTATATTCTGTCTAAAAGCAGGGTGAGTGGTTCGGAAAGGGAAGAGTCGTCGGATTGAAAACTGAACAGCAGTTTTAGACATTAATCTTACATTCAAACGAATCACTTTTAACGTGTACATCTACATTTTTATTATTCGTACTTGGTATTCGAACTTATTTATTTTGAAAGTATTGATGAGGACTTTAGTATTGCACAAAAATCGTGGTAACTTGAATTAAAATTAATTTTTATGACAAATATTGACTCCAAAATGGTGAACTTAAGTTGGGTCATCACCGCTGCTTACATTTTGTTTCTTTGCAGAAAAAACTCGGCTGACTGCTGCATTATTTGCGTGTTATTTATTATTATTTTACAATTATTTTTATTATTTTATAATACATATTCTGCGATTTTGATGGTGGTTTTGGAATTTTCTCTAAAAGTTTGAACCCAGTGTTTATAACTGTCTAAATTATTCTCTCACTGATTTCTTCCTACTTCGAATTACGCTAGCGTGTTAATAATGGGCACATTCGCTCAGAGTGAAACAATCTCGCTTAAATCTGGTTGTTATAAATCTAAGTAAGTCTAGTTATTTCAGTGCCGTATTTCCCAATAGGGCTATAGACTAGGGCGGCAAAATTTTATGTATTGAGTCTGATATAACAAAATTAATACCATACGACAGTGGTTCACAATTAGTTTTCATCGCAGGTGACTTTGAATCCTTTTTTTTTTCAGTCTGCGGGCCAGAATATATTAACACGAAATCATCTCACACATTAGACAGACATTGAAGGGGAGGGGGCTTATACTTCCCTAGAAATTTCTGATTCAAAGAAGTAGCATTGAGGTAAGAGTTCTAGCCCCTTCTAGAATAAAAAATAGACCCCTAGAACAGCGGTCGCCAACATTTCGGACCTCACGAACCACTAAATTCATAATTTTAATTATTATTTATTATTATTATTTATTATTATATTTATTGTCATCCCGCGGACCACATTTCGTGAATTTAGTACAATACAAAAGCAAAAATTGTCATTCAGAATATGAGAATTTCTTAGAATATTATTTTTGTTTTGTTATTAATAAAACATTAAAAATGAAAATAATATCCAGCTTTTTCTGCGGATCACTAAAATTTTCTCGCGGGCCACCGGTTGGCGACCACTGTCCTAGAACATTTTTTTTTATTTTTTTTTATATTTATAGCCGGGCTAATTTTTACTCCTCGCGGGCCGGATCTGGCCCACGGGTCGCCTGTTGAGAATCACTGCCATACGATGATATAATCAGATGTTTTGCCGAGAAGAAAGCTAGACGTCATGCTTTCCATTTAAATACCAGTGTTCGATAGGCTTTTATTTTTTGCTAAAATTAAAATTTATTTCAATAAAATTGAATTTGATTTATTATATACCAAGAAGAGATAATACTTCAATATAAGTTAATATTGTTTAATGTTTATGTTTCAATTTATGAGTTTGTTTTTCAACATATTTATTGTCAATATAAAAGTTTTGGGCGTATATTGAATGTATCAATTTTTATGTTCCTACCACTGATTATAGGGTGGGTAGGAAAGGGTGGTAAAAAAAAAAAGTATTGGGGCGGCAAAATGGTAAATCCGCCCATGTTACCTTGTATGTGCATGTTAATATTGAATATCAACGGAGAAAAGATGAAACCGAATGAAATCTATTTAATTCGTCGATTTCCTCAGCTTCACGAACGATGATGTTATGTTATTACAATATATGTTATGCAAAGTTTAGGCGATATATTTGCCAGTTAAATATGTGTGTGATTAGGTGGCAGGAAGACAATATTATTACTTAATTAATAATATTAGTTAAATTATGTTAACTTGGAGTTAGGAAATTATTTATATGATAAAATTCTCGTTTTATTAATTCGTGTGAAGTTTATTTTTAGTGAATTTAATGTGATGTGCCGTGCGTGTGTAGCGTGAGCGAAATGTTTAGAGAAACGAACCAGTTCCTTATCACTTCCTGTGACGTCACACTCTTCACCTGTTACAAAGTAACCAATCAAGAGTCTCATTTTCTCATTATAATTCGTGAGTATGCGCAGTCATACCCATTGCAATTGACATATCTGTATGGCCATTATATTACAGTTGCATGAATTTTAATCTTTTGGGGGGGGGGGGAACTTTGAATTACGATTACGTTATTAAGTAGTACGTGAGAAAAAAAAGAAAAGGTTACGAGTAATGATGATGGCTAGCAGAAATCTTAGTTGAAACATCAGTTAGAATATTTATATTTTAATACCGGTGCTATTCCTTCGTTATGCTATCATTTACTTTTTGATTTTTTATAGCTATTCCATCAGTATACTATTATTGTGAGAGAAAGTTGTAAGTTCTCACATATATATAACCTATATTTTTTTTTTTTCGTCTTCTTTTATTTTTCCGGTATTTTTGTAGGCTTATAATGCATAATAGTTTTAAATTTCTTTTTTTATTGCCCATTTGGTCAGAATATACATATTTACTTATTATTTACATATATCCATATTCCAAAATTTCATCTAATACACATTTCAGCTCTTTCCGATTTCATCTAATTTTTTAATGCCTTCAAACTTTACATTTCATCTCTCTTTCTTTCTTCTATTTCATTTAACATTTCAACCCGCCATCACCCCAGCTTTCTCGACCATTATTTCATCAGCTGGATGAAATTTTTCCCATTTCATTTAACGTTTCGAGTCCTCCTAATTTCATTTAATATTTATTGCTTCGCAATTTCTTCCTCTTCCCTCTTCCTTTTTTCATCTCTTCCTCTTTCTTCTTCAACTCCTCGACCTCCTCCTCTTCGTCTTTTGAGTTCTAATATGGCATAGGACTTTTATGACACGTCTCCATTTTCCTGTTTCTTTCGAAGCTTCTTGACTTTTGTCCCCATGCTTTACCACCACCTTCCTCCTCCTCCCCCTTCTCCTCCTCCTTCTTCTTCTTCTTCTTCTTCTTGTTTCTAGTTTAGTGTCTCCCCATAAATATTTCTTTCCAATTTTACCGCTTTCTAATTTTATTTGCTGTGTGACATTTTGCCATTTATAGTCATCCATTTCAACCATGTCATTTAGATAATAATAATAATAATAATAATAATAATTTTATTCAACCCGATGTACAACAGTTTTTGATGCATAACTTGGAAAGCATAAAAGTTATAACAATGTAAGAGAAGATCTATATTAAATTATTTTAGGCTTTGGGTTAGAAATGGAAGAGAATATAAAGCCGTAGTTTTACAATTTTCTTCCAAATGCTTTGATGCTGACCCCCAAAAAAAAAAGGTAGCAGTTAGAAGGGTAGGGATATTCTTTACCAGCCAAGTACTAATAAAGACTTTAAATAGTAGACACTTTGAGGCTTGAGTATTAATCTGCTATTCTGTAGAGTTAAGGTAATGATTTCTCAACTTGTACTCCGCGTGTTCCAGTGCTAAAAAATTACAAAAAATCGCTGGATTTCCTGCTGAAAAAAGTTGAAAAAAATACTAAATATTCCCTCTGGTTGTTGAATTAAAGATTTCTTAGCTAAAGGAATTTTTGTTACTGTTTTTCTTTTATGCATTTAAGTGACGTTTTAAATAAAATAAAATTAAGAGTTTTACATGCCCAAATGCATAAAAATATCTCCCATCGTTAATACTGCCGTAATTGGGTTTAGTACCTATGTTGGTGAAAATATCGTTGCCCTTATGATGAAACTATAAAAAAAAAATAAAAAAAAATAAGAAAGTATATGCATAACTGATATTTTCAGAAAACAATATTAAAGTTCCATTTTTAATGATTTTAATTGGGGAAAATTAAGCTCAGATTCAAATTTAAGCAATTCAAAATCCGAAAACCGATTCGTGCTTTTATTATTATGCAATAAATGTCGACAACAACTTTAAAAACATAGTTAGGAAAAAGCAGCCAAAAATGCAAATACGTGCCTTTGGCATAATGGCAACGTTAGTGCTCCGCGGAAATTTTTTTTCTTGGCATGTGCTCCTCGAATAATTTTTCCTTTGGCAAGTGCTCCGTGAGACAAAAAAAGTTGAGAACTGCTGAGTTAAGGGATGACAAGTATCGGTATTGAGAATTAGAAAAGTGTCCGTTAAATGGAGGTGTTCGCTATTTTAGATTGTCTTTACTATAGAACATTTTGAACCTGTTATTCATCTTCTTATGATTGAAATCCTGTACGTTTTGTATCTTTCCTAAGCGTTCATGTCACTGCTTCACCTGTACAATGGAAACGAATAAATATTATAAAATAAATAAATAAATAAATAAATAAATAAATAAATAAATAAATAAATAAATTGCAAGTACAGTCCACCACGGTTGGTGGACTGTACTTGTATTTATGTCTTAAAATTTAACGTAATACGTGTACATGAATGTGCCGCTTGCTGTATTTTTGTGAGGATGATAATTTATTTGTTCAAAGCATGTCACGTCACCCTTTGTATTAACCTACATTACTGTGGGATCTGCATTGTTTGTTTGGATTTTTTATGGCGCAAGAGCATCTGGGCTATACTGCGCCAGTGGGATCTGCATTAAAGAAAACCACTGCAGAGGCGACAACTTCAACAAAACGGGGACAAGGCTTGATTACCTACCAGGCCTGGGCATTGGGCGCCAGTTGGAAGGATGCTCCCAATATTTTTTTTTTAAAGTTGACTTTTGGTTTATCACTTTTGATCAGTATCTAGAAAAGTTTTAGGTAAAAGTTTATTTTTTGGGCTATTTTGGATAGTTTACTAAAAATCTGAGGTGTTTTAGAATGAGTATATGTGAGTACTTATTTTTTAATATGCTTTCAGACCTCCCCCCTTTTAAATCTGTCATCGCGCGTAGGCCCCCCCTCCAACTAATACCGTGCCTATAGCCGTATATGTCTTAATCGGGCCCCGGAGAGGGGACGGAATGAAGAACACGCATATGCGCAATCAAGTTAAGTCAACCAGATCCATAAGAAACATAATGAGTAACAATTAATATATTGTTTTATGTTTTTCATCCTCCACCTTGTTCTGCATTTTGTTGTTTATTCTCCATTATTTTTTTGGGGGGGCCGCTGGGCCTACAAATATCTTTTTGGGAGGTTGAAGGTACCTGCGTGCTGGGTCCGTTGCATTACTTTCATATGTGTGTGCGTGTTGAAAACTGGGGCTTGTATTTTAAAATTTCTACGCATTTCTGAATGTTCACAAACCACTGAATTTGAAAAAATAATAACCTATTTTGGGACAAGAAATATTAAAGATGGTATGATGGAAAAAAAAAAGATTTTCAGTATTTTATCAAGAAAGGAACAAATCATGTTCATAATTTATATCGCCCGCACTTATCAGTTACAACATAACTTGTATACTGATATGTTTTTTTTTATTGTGTAGCTTATCTACCCCGAGTGGTTGGAAACTTGTATGCACATAAATCACAAAATAAGTATTTTACATTTTTCTTTGTTATGTGGAACAAAAAATTGCCTATCGTCTTTTTTTAATTTTCAACATATAGTTAAATCACAGGCAGACATGGATGTTGAGTAAAAAGAAATTTCGAGAGACCGTAGAGGAGGGGGTGGAGAAGAAGAAAGAGGAGTAGATGGGGGAGCACCATGCCACTCCTGCACCACAGAGATAAAAGGAAATACCCGGGTACCCCCATTTGCAGTTTGCTTATCATATCTACCGCAGCAGCGCCGCCTGTTTACAAAAGCCGTCTTCCCATTGGTCGATAACAATAACCGTTCTATCTCGAACGCGCCTGATAACGGTTTTATCTTTGGCTAACATGCATCGGACTTGGCCAAAGAAAAAAAAAAAAAGGATGGTTGGAGAAGAAGCGGGGGGAAAAAACCCCACTTTTCACGATTTTCTGTTCTCCTTCCTCCCACCACTGGGATTACGGGGCGATAACACCCTCGTATCGGTCCCCGATGCCGGCACTGTTACCCACCTGATAACGCTACTGCGATAATGTAAATGAACGTTTCGGCTAGGCACGCACCATCCCTCCTCTTTCTCCTCCTTTTATCCCGCTACTCTTTCTCTCTCTTTTCTCCGGCCCACTCTTTTAATACTCTCTCTCCCTCTCCCAGTCTGTAGCGAGAGTTCGGATGTTGGAAGTGTGTTGGTGCTCTCGCCCCTTTTATTATGGTATTTCGCGTCTTTTTCACACCTTGGATTTATACTTAGAAGTAGTAAAGAGGTGAGTATGGGTCTTGAATGACGTCATCTTGAACTTCATCCTCTGATTGGCTAATATTCTCATTATGAAGTAGTCCTGTTTTTCAGTTAACCTGTGATAGTTTCCAAGGGTATTCTATTAATTTTCCCCTGATTTTTTTTATGTCTAAAATTTTATAAATATATGTTACGATAGAATTTTTCCGATGTTGGAAGTGTGTTGGTGCTGTCGCCCCTTTTATTATGGTATTTCGCGCCTTTTTCACACCTTTGATTTATACTTAGAAGAGGTAGTAAAGAGAGGAGTATGGGTCTTGAATGACGTCATCTTGAACTTCATCCTCTGATTGGCTAATATTCTCGTTATTAAGGAGTCCCGTTTTTTAGTTAACCTGTGAGAATTTTCAAGGGTATTCTATTAATTTTTCCCTGATTTTTTTTCATGTCTAAAATTTTATAAATATATGTTACGATAGAATTTTTCCGATGTTGGAAGTGTGTTGGTGCTCTCGCCCCTTTTATTACGGTATTTCGCACTTTTTTAGCTCCTTGGATTTATAGTTAGAAGTAGTAAAGGGGTGAGTATGGTTCTTGAATGACGTCATCTTGAACTTCATCCTCTGATTGGCTAATATTCTCATTATTAAGGAGTCCTGTTTTTTAGTTAACCTGTGATAATTTCCAAGGGTATTCTATTAATTTTTCCCTGATTTTTTTTTATGTTTAAAATTTTATAAATATATATTACGATAGAATTTTTCCGATGTTGAAAGTGTGTTGGTACTGTCCCCTTTCTATTGCGGTATTTCACGCTTTTTTCGCTCCTTGGAATTATAGTTAGAAGTAGTAAAGGGGTAAGTATGGTTCCTGAATGACGTCATCTTGAACTTCATCTTCTGATTGGCTAATATTCTCATTATTAAGGAGTCCTGTTTTTTAGTTAACCTTTGATAATTTTCAAGGGTATTTTACTAATTTTTCTTATGACTTTTTGCGTCTAAAATTTTATAAATATATATTTCTATATAATTATTAATTTACGGTATAATTTTAGTAAGGAAAAAATTACGTCTCATCACAAAAGTACGTTCCAAACTTTAACGCTCGTGTCATTTTTAAAATTATAAATAAACGAGTTATTTAAAGACATTTTTTATTTAATTATGCAGTTAAGCTGACATGCCATTGCGCTAAAAACTTGGCAACGGTGATTTGCAATTTAGCAAAAAGTTTTAAGCCATTTGAGACAACCGACATTAAAATTATAAGAGCTCCCGAAATTCTGAGAAAATTTTCATCATTTTCGGACTATTTAAAAAAAAAAAAAAAAAATCATTGCATACAAATTTTATCCCTGATATTTTCGACTTTTACGTTATGGATAATACACAGTGACATCCCTCAATAGCGGTCACTCGCCGGATAGAAAAATTTGGTCGCAAAAAAAGGGGTGACCGTAAAAGAGAGAGAGAGAGAGAGAGAGTTATTCTGAAGTAGCTGAAATATTACATTTAAATACCCCATTTCAAAACTTACCTACTTTTAAGCAAAAAAGTAACTTTAAGATAACAAATATGAGCATTTGTCGAATACGAAAAGTAAATTTACAACGAAACATTAAAATTTATTTGCCTAAGAAAAAAATTGATCAATAGGCTTTGGTGATTTTTTACTCATCAATCCTTCCCCTTTGAAATGCATTTTTAATTGTGAGATTGAATTCACCGGTTTTCCATCATTACATTTACAGAAGCTGTGTTCTAGTGGAGTAAACGGTAATAATAAATTTGAACTGCGATAATTTTGTGTTGATAATTGTTTATTAGTTTCATGCAGTGTATCACCATATGATTTATTTATCAGCTAAGGATAAACAGGATAAGAGCTAAGGAGAGTTTTCCCTCTCATTAACAAAGGGTGGCAATTGACTCGGATTCGCCGATTCAAATGACTAATACTTAACAAAGACTTATTAGTCATTTGAATCGGCGAATCCCAGTCAATTGCCACCCTTTGTTAATGAGAGGGAAACTCTCCTTAGCTTAACGAAGGGTGGTTGATGGCGATTGACTCGGATTCGCCGATTCAAATGACCAGACTTATTAGTCATTTGAATCGGCGAGTCCGAGTCAATTGCCACCCTTTGTTAATGAGAGGGAAAACTCTCCTTAGCTCTTATCCTATTTATCCTCAGCTTCCTGTTGTGGTAAATACCGTTCATATTTTGTCCGTCCAGGGGTTCTCATCCAATGGAATGAATCATGAAAACTGTATCCGTATCCCTATCTGAGGGTGACCGCTAAGCAGGGGTTTGAAATACATTATTGTAAATCAGTTTCTGCTGGGAAATTTTTATCTGACCGTAAAAGCGGAGTGACCGTATCCGAAGGGTTTCATTGCATTTTCGCTCAGAATGATCACTGCTGTCATTACAAAAGAAAAATCTGTCTAACCAATGTAATAATATAATTTGTCGTACTTTATATCGTATGCAGTCATATAAAATATCTATAACCATCGGCGTAACTAGGGGGGGGGGGGAACTAGTCCCCCCCACCTAGTAAAACGAAAATTGCATGTGATTGCTATGGTTTTGAGCACTGGGGTGTGAGCTATAACCTTTGTTACGAGATTCTTCTTCAAGAGTTATCAAATGCAAATAATTTAAATCAAAATGGAAGGTCGATTACACTCAAAGAAATACAATATTCCTTTCAGTAAAGGACACCTTCATTTAAAGGAGGATTCCTATGGACCCCAGTATGTGTCCACACGTATACCTCCGAAAAAGGGACATCTCTGTTTAAAGGACAAAATATCTGGTCACGTGGGTGTCTCTTATTGAGAGGTAACATCGTGTATGTCTTTTATCATTGATCTCAGAGCCGTAGCCAGACAGGGGCTAAAGGGGGCTGAGCCCCCCCCTGGAAATGCAGTCAGCCCCCCCCCCTCCCCTCCGGGAAACATTTTTCTCAAAATAAAATATTGTAGAATTTTATTTTAAATTTTTTGTTTTGTACGAAATTGTACATGACAATGATTGTTCTTTAACGTTAAAAATGTATTCAAAATAGCTCTCTACTGTAGATCTTGTGTATGTAATTTTTTTTACATAGGTTTGAGTCTTCATATACTTTATAATAAGGATTGGGGAAATTATAGAGAGGTATACTAAAATTTACAAGTTTTCAATGCAAAATTTACTTTACGAAATTTATTTAGTATTATTAAATACATTAATAAATACAACAAAAATTTACGAATTTAAGCCACTAGTATCTTTCTGAGTCCTCCCTATAGCTTTCAGGACCCCCACGTAACAAGCGTCTAGCCACGGTCCTGATTGATCTTCGTCGTACTTTTTTAAAAATTATTTAAAAGTATAATACAACCAAGTAAATATATTTCGCAAGATTTTTTATAGAGTTGTGTCCCGTCAATCCGAACTACTTGGGACCGAGATCTATTCGGATTAACGGAAATATTTACTACAGAATTTACTGTAAGCTCTATAATTGTTTTCTGTGGATGTACACGCCTACAAACAATTGATGACAGGAGGGTGGCGGAAAATTTGCCCTTCCTTTATGGGAAATTTCAATTAGTTGGCAACACCCACACTGCGCTGTTTGTTTACGTCTCGTCAGTTTCCGCAGTATAGCTCAGATGCTCTTGCGCCATAAAAATCCGAACAAACAAACGTCTTGTCAGTCGGCTGGCATTACAGCCGACCGAAAAAAAATCGTATTAGTCGGATTTCCAGATTAGGGTGGTTCGGATTAACAAAACTACTGTATACTTAGAGGTATTTTGAAAATAAATTAACGGGTGCGCATAAGTTAAATTTCAGAATACTTACGAACTTACCTACAAGTAAAACTGCAAGTGTATGTTAATGCAAATTTGTTTCATTAAAAAATATATGGGGGCACATTTAACTTTTTCTTTTTGTACATGGTATTATTTTTTCAGTACTATTTCATGTTTGTTATGCTTTTACTATGGCATTTAACTATATTATATAGCTGTTCATTTATTCCCCCCCGTATAATCAAATATCTCGTTTAATCAAATATTATTTACTGATGGTTGGTTGTATTTTCATGGCACATGGATAACAATAGTCA
Source organism: Dysdera silvatica (assembly GCA_006491805.2). NCBI lineage: Eukaryota > Metazoa > Arthropoda > Arachnida > Araneae > Dysderidae > Dysdera > Dysdera silvatica. The sequence continues at coordinate 64,455 of QLNU02006162.1, read as the reverse complement.
TTCTGCGCCAAATAAAGACTATTTGCTGAAATAGTCAATATTTATTTAAGCGGGGCCAATAATAATAATAATAATAATAATAAACAATGCTATAAATAATGCTCCAAGAACGATATAATCCAAATAAACCTTCTGTGACTAAAAATAGTTTAAGCTTTTATATATTTAAACTTGATGTAGGTCTAGCTACGAAAGAATAGCCTGAGTGGCATGCCGACGGTACAAAAGCCTGAAAGCGGCAATAATTTTTTTTGCCGAACATTACCGAATAGTGTATTACGACGGACTGTGCCCAATATAACTTTGAAGCAGCAATTTAATTAATAATTGAGTTAATCAACATGCTCGCTATTTACCAAATGTCTATTTCCAAATTTTGCATGTTTAAAAAATTCACCAATTTTTAATGTGCTTTTTAGATTATTATAAAAACGTTGATATTTTGTATACTTGTAGTTTTATAATAACGTTTCTTATGTTTAGAACGTCAGAAAATTATAGCCGCCAAAATATCGAATCGTTGCATCCTGGGATGTTAGAAATATATTGTTGGTAAAGTGTTTCCACGAGCGACCGCAATCGGATTCGCGATCGCGTCGTTGACCACTGTCTTAAAGTTTTTAAGTTGAGACATAAACTTTCTTTATTTCAACGAATAGGACACGGGCCGGATTATATTATAGCAAAAACAGCAAATGCTTGGGTCCACTATTTGAGGACCCGGAGCGGTGAAGATTGAATGCCACTTGAAATGCTACTGGAGATAGAATATTCACTATGTTATAAGGTTTGGCGCAGTATAGCCCAGATGCTCTTGCGCCATAAAACATCCAAACAAACAAACAAACAACTGTGTTATAAGGATTAAAAAACTATGTATCAAATCAAATTCCTGAAGCCTGTCAAAATTAAGTTATCTAGATGTATTGTGTGCAGGAAAACATGTTCTAGGTATTATAATTAGAAGAAAATAATTGATAATTTTGCTGAAAAAAAGAGCAAGAAGGGATTTTTAATATAAATTTTATAATCTGTATATTATTAATGAAATTTTCATATATATAATTTTTTTTTTAATTTTTGGAAGTACGTATATGCATTTTGTTTTAATTAGTTCAGTGAAGATCTCATCCATAAGATATAATTCCTCTTTCTTTAATTTTTTCAAAATAAGTAATTACGCAGTTTTAATTGAAGTTACAAGGGGCCCGGAAAGTTTTTTTCTAGGGCCCGGAAAGACCTTAATATTGCCCTTGCGACACTTGTTTTCTCTGTAAAATTAGATAATTGTATTTATTTTTCGCTGGGTGTAAAGTTTATTATTATGCAATGTATTTACGATACTTATGCGTAAAAAGAGATACGCTTTATCTGTGGTGGGATTTTTTTTTAGAAAAAGGACTCTTCTTTTTTAAATGTTACCATTTTTTGTTGGCTTGATATTCTATTAGCGGCTCCTTATCTCGTCTGAGAGCAATGTAAGTCTTAATGTTTGATCGGCGCAAATATATCATCTTTATTAGGACTGATAATGTTTATCGTAGCTTATTTATTATCAACAGTAATGTTTTTTACATAAACGCGAGGGTCCAGTGATAAAACTGATAACAATTTTGCGTCAAAGTCCAAACTGAGCTGAGATTAGGACGATTTTTGGTACTCCAGTGAAGGCTAAAAGCGTGCATAGTGAAGTCGCATATAAAAGACTTTTAAAATTAGAAAAAGGGAAACTTTTCACCTTCTGGACATAATTGCGGTAAGCGCTATTACAATAATAATAATAATTATAATAATAATTGTGTGCAATAATTGTCATCCCAATAGCAATACGAGCATTGGGAGGAATCCCACTAAATCTCGAAAATCATCTTAATACAATACGAATTGACAAAATGGTAGTGCAGCAATTCCAGAAGGCCGTATTGCTTGGAAGTGCCCACGTCCGAAGAAATTACCTTTGAAGGCCCAGATATTGGAATATATTCAGTCGTCAATTTCAAGATGGACTGTGCAAGTGTAGAATAATAATAGTAATAATAATAATAACAATAGTCTAAATGAAATGACAATGCTGTCGAAGTTTAGAATTTTTCAGAGAATAATTGTTCGTTTATCGTAATTGAAAGAGAAGTTATATGCCCTACAGTTGCGTGGTACGTACTGCCTGCCGAACCTCGTTAAAACGAACACAGGAGAATAGAAAATCTGTTCGCATTAACTGCAATTCGTATTATTTTGAAGGGATAGTATGTCAGACAATCTGACGGAACTTCAGAAAACGGTTCGTATTAAAAGTAATTCGTCTTAAGCGTGTTCGTCTGTCCTGCTGTTATCCCGGGTTCCCATTTCAATGCTACCCAAGAACGTGTGCAGTATTTCTGCCCACCGTGGTCCCGGGATTGGTTCCTTAAGCATTAGAGGCTCAGATTCCCCGGTAAACAAAACCTGTAGGTCCTGTTCAGGGGAGGATTTAGAGCTCATTAAAGTCGGGGTGGGGGCGATTAATGACTTGATTTTTGAAAATGATACCTCATTGGACCTTTACCTTGTATCTTTTCGTTATTATATTTTCATTCGGGGGGGGGGGGTGCGATCGCCACGACCGTCCCCCCTAAGTCCGTCCCTGGTCCTGTTGCGGCATGACCTTAGATTTCTTTTCGCGATAAAACATGAGCTAAAATCGTTATGAATCAATCATTTCTGAAACAGATTCTGAAATAGATTCCTGAAACAGATGTATCAACAATAAATGTATATGGGGTGAATAAATTTATTTCGTATTCTTAATTCGTTGTCACATTTGGCTATAAGTATAATAGCGATGCAAGTGAGTTTGAAGCAATCGAACGAAAGAGACAGCAACTTTACACGGTTATATAATTTGCCACTTGTATTTGTATTTTAATACCAGTTACTGTGAGATACTGGTTATACCGGTTTACTCTAAGATATTGGTTATATCGGCTTACGCTGAGATACTGGTTATGGTTATACCTGAGATATAAATAAAATTTATTAAGCTGTTGAGAACTGTTTCGCTAGAAACACTTATGTCTTCTTCGAAACAAATACGTTATTTAGAAAGTATTTTTTGTGAAGAAAGGAAGGGATAGCTGTCTCTACTGATACAATTAGTAACGACTTACTAAATTGTACAATTTTGTTCCGTGCACACACACACACACACTTAGAGAGAGAGAGAGAGAGAGTTAGTGTTTTAGATTTGTGGGATGATGATGATGGTTGAATCGTTTTTGAGTGACAATATCGATAGCTCTTAAACCGATATTTCATAGTTCGACTTTTAATCGATAGATATTGAAGGGTATCGATAATAGCTGAACTGATATTTTTGTTCCATTTTAATCGACATTTACCGCATCATATAAATGATATTCAACTCGGACGTATAAAATAACGAGTATATATATATGCGGTATATTCTCGGTTTTATGGATTCATACAGACTGAAAAAAAGTTCGTAAAATTGGCAGTTCGTTTATGGGAATTAATATTAGTTCCATGGGATATTTTGTCCCAAGGCCAACGCAGTGGTTCAATTGGGTAAAAACGTGAGTATACTGCAATTATCCCCTATCAAATTCATTAAAAAGGTTGGGACCGAATTGAAGGAGGGAGCTACTCCGATCATCTCTAAAGAGAGGAGCCGCCTCATCTGGGGAGTTGTGTCTGTAATCTACATCTTTTGGACTTCGTCCAATCCTTCCTGGGAATACAGTGTCGCTAGTAGTGCGGCCAACCTTTCCACGCTATTAGCAAATTTGCACAATTAACAACAACAACAAAGGAGAGAGGGCTAGCGGGGCAGCCTTCGCGGGTCTTTATTCTTATAAGGACAGCTGAAAGCTGGTCTTCGTATTTTGTGATAAAAGTACAGCTTAGGACATGTTGCGTCTGGACTCATATCCGAGCCCTTTACGCTTGGAAAATTGTGCCGAAGAGTAAGATATATTTTTATACAAAACCTAAGATTTACAGAGGGCGCCAAAATGAGGGGCGCTCGGGACGCTTTAGATCGGCGCCGATAAATGCTTTTTACAGGCGACAGTTATATATCATCTTATAGGTTGCTTTGATCATAAACGAAGCATAAAGGATTCCAATATTTGCTTCATTTTACATAGACGTATACACGCATACTTGCACGGTTTTGAATGCGATAGTGGCCCTGCGGTGGCGCAGTGTGGTAACGCGTTCTCCTAGTGCGCCGCTAATCCGGGTTCGACTCCCAGCAGTGCAAAAAGAACGCTTACTCAGAGATCTCATAAAGATCGCACTGCTCACTGTAGTCCGGGGTTTGGTTCCCTAGGCCTTAAGAGGTTCGGATTCCTCGGAAAACAGTAGGTCCCGGCGCAGCATGACCACTGTAGTCTTTGAGCCGTAAAACCAAAAAGAAAGAAAGAAAGAAAAGAATGAGACAGTGACCTATTTGATTATTAGCTTGTTGGGGATAAATAGAAAATAACATTTATACTCTGTCATCTTTATCTTTCATTTAGCCTGGCTTTGTATTTTTGAGATTTACATCTCCAGATTTCCCGACAAATCTGCCAAGGCGTTTGGAAAAAATTAGGGCAGGACGCATGACCTGACAAAGGCCATTGTGTTTTTTCTTTTTCGCACTCTAAATACAAGGGTAATCATGATATACACCCGCTGTTACGTCAGCTTTACTTCTACTAGCTCCTTTAAACAACGTCGTAATTTAGTTCCCATTCTGCTTTCTTTAATTTTTTTAGTTCTCATTTGCAGGTAAGCATTTGTTTTTCCCGGAGCGAAAATGCCAGTGATTGCGATCTAACGACAGTGTTGCCAGATGGCAAGATTAAAAAATCCCAACTTCATACAAAATAATAATTAAATTATTATAACTATAATTTAGTTAAACATTATCCTATACTATATGACAAGTAAGAGTAATAAAATAGGGATGTAAAACATGCTTAATTTAGTGCTTAAAGACAAACAAATTGATTTTAACAAAAATTTGATCTCAAAAATACGTGGAACCGCTAACGTTTATCGCAGTAGTCCGTGGTTGAAAGTCTGCAAACCTGGCAACAGTGCTTTGTTTACAAATATTCGTCTGCAATCTGGTTTTGCCAAAACCATCAGTGTTATTACGAAAATGAAATACTGGAGTATAAAATTTTTATAAATCAACAAATTTCATCACGCGTTTTGGATTCTAACGTGGGAATTTGAATCATCATCGGGGAAGGATGGTGCGTTATTTTCCGAGGGTTGGGTGGGACATATGGGCACAAGGGCGGTCAAGTTGAAGGGCAGAGCGCTTAATAGGTTCGGCAGGGCGTTGCGCCCTTCTATTTCGCTTTAGATGAAACACTATTTGAGGTAAAAGTTCAATTATTTCGAGTTACGTGTGAGGTTTGGAGTTACATTCTTATGAATCGGCATTTGTACCGAATGATCGTAGTAGTTTGTGCAGTGTGCTAGGCAAGCGAGTCCATGTTCGTTCATCACACCAAAGATTTCCCCATCTTGTTCGAATGGAGACAGTGATGGACGTTTATCGTTTCTTTATCAGAAATGTGAAAGAGGCCTGGGTGTAATGTTATCTCTGTGAGGCACATTGAGTATATTCTGAGATTTCAAATGACATCCTGTTCAATGTGATAGTTCATGTGGTCTCAGGGGTATGACGTCTTATCTTCGCGAAGATAAGGCTGAATTTTATGGACCTAGGTTTGCGTAACGTCCAGAGGTGAACGCCATTAGTAGTGAGTGGTGTGGTTCGGCCTATCTATTCACCACTAAAGTTGTTCACTTCTGTTTGGACATCATTATTCGGTGAGTAGTAGTGTTGTGAAATCCATCCATCTCCCTTTCGATCTGTCCACCAGCTGTTCTCAAAACAGTATGAAGCATTCACAGGGACGACACAGCTATGATGCTTGAACTTGTCAATGAAAATAAAACTAGTCGAACAATTTAGAAATAAGTACTTAAAGTTTAGTTTAGATGGATCTTTCAAAGCAGGGTTAAATGGATCCCAACGTTGTTTCTGTCGCTGTATTTGGCGCAGTATAGCCTAGATGCTCTTGCGCCATAAAAAAGCCAAACAATCAATCATTCTGTCTATTTATGATACAGCAGAAATCAATTTCCCAAGTTGTTTGAGTTAAAGAATATTATGAAGTTCAGGAGTGCTAACTCTTGGGGGGGCTAGGTTTCTTCGCCCCCCCCCCAAACTTTTTTGGGGGCCAGGAATTCTTATAATCGAGGGACAATGGACCAAGAAGTGCAGACTATGGTTAAGAATGAAAGATGTAATATGTAAAATATATTATTGTTATTCTTTCTTGTGTTCTTTGTTGACCTATGAACACGAGGGTTCTTCCAGTAAGTCCCTCATTATTTTCTTTAAGTTTCCCATGATTCAAATGTTAGTTTAAAAGTTATTGGTACCTCAAAATTATCGGTACTTCGCCATCGCTACCTGTGTCCGATTATACCTTTTGCTTCTTCTGCTTACTCTTAATATTGAATTAAAAAAAATGGAGAGATTTATAGTGATTTTCGTTATAATGGGGCACATGAGACTTGTCTATTCAATACTTGAAATTTATTTAAAATATTCATATAATTTCATTTGAGCAGATATTTTTCTTATACAAAGACCTTTACTTTCCATGTTCACATATTATCCATATATACAGTCTTGTATAGAATTATTTTTTTTATTTTATCTTTTATATATATACATATAAATGTAAATAGATCTTTTACCATGTAACATTGAAGGGGCAGATATAGAACTAAAAGTTAAGTCGTCTGTCACTGAAAAAATTAGCCAACCTCTCTATCGCAGATCCTGATCTTTTAATAATTGTATTTTTAATTTTTTCTCAAATCCCCTTTATGTTTTGCTTTCTTTTATCACCTCTGGCAATTCATTCCATAACTTTAACCCATAGTAATTTATATTGTGTGATCCCATTTTAGTTCTTACATTTTTTATTTTTATCCCTCGTCCTTTTCTTGTACTTCTGACATTTAATTTCTACTCTATTTGTATAATCTCTTGATGTTTATTTAATTTTATTCTTTCATAGACCATGTTCAATATTTTAAATGTATGAAGTCGTTTTTAAAGGGACGAGAGAAATTATGTACATTAGTTGAAAAGGAAAATTGACATAAATGTAATGGACGATTCTGAGTTTAAATAACTTAACCCCTTAAACAGAAAGAGGCATGTGAGTGGTGGTAAATATTCGTTTTTGATTTTTCGATTAGACCGAGGATTTTTAATAATCATGATTTTCTTTTATTGATGGATTAGTTATCGATCCCCATGATGAATAAATTATAAATCCTCATAATCATTAATCAATCAGATATCAATCTCCATGATTAATAAATTATAAATCCTTGTAATCAATCAGATATCAATCCCCGTGACCACTTAGTTACAAACTCTGATTAATAATTTACCAAAGTTTGATTAATCAGTTATCAAACTCTGATTAATTAATTATCAAACTTTGATTAATCAGTTATCAAAATCTGATTAATCAGTTATCAAAATCTGATTAATAAGTTATCAAAATCTGATTAATCAGTTATAAAACTCTGATTAATCAGTTATCAGTCCTCATCCTAAATCAGTTATTCATAATTATAACCAATCAGCTGTCAATCTTCATGATTAGTTATCGTAAATGTAGCACCAATTACCAATTAGCATGAATTAATGATACACTGCAATAGCTGTGATTATAATGAAATAAAAGTAGTAAATTAATTAAATCTTTATGATATTAATTATTAATCCTTGTGGTTAATCAGTTATCAACCCTTGCAGTTATCAATCCTGGTGGTTAATCAGTTATCAATCCTAGCAGTTCAGTTATTAATCCTGGCGGTGACTCAATCATCAATCGTCATAAAGTTTAAAGAATAAACTCTTCCACATATCATACGCATTCGTTATTCTGTGGATTAATTATTATTCGTTATTGTATATGTGGATTTCAAGATCATCACAAATTAAATTACAAATTAATCTTATCGAATATATTATAACGTTAAACTGACTGACCAATCTTCTTAGCAGTGACGGATTTGAGTATAGACCAACAGTGGCGTAGGCAGAAAGTTCATAAGGGAGGGGTTATAGGCTTAATGGGAGGGGTTACAGAGCTACAACTCATATATTCCTATGTTAAATATACAAAATTTCATTGCGATGGGGGTTACAACCCCAAAAATCCCCCCTGGATACGTCTCTGTAGACCAAATAGGCTTGGGTCTATGGCATTGAAGGAGCCTGTTGTTATTTAACTTAAATTATTTTAATTTTGATCTTAATGCTGGGCGCGAAACATTTCTATATTTGCACATCCGTAGTCGGAGTATTGTTTATAATTTGCATACAAAAGGTTAAACACTGGTAAAATAGCAATGAAAAAGTTTTACCAGTGTTTAATTTTTTTTATGTAAATTGCCTCCCTGGTACCCTGTATTTTATTTCTATTATTTGTAATACATCTGGTGGTTCTCTATTCTGTGAAAGTCACGTTTAAGTGTAGTTTAGGGGGGGGCCCTTACTTTTTTATATGGTTTCGTATGTCCACATATATGTAGTGACATGCATGCGCTTTGGACACCTACTGCTATACCGCTTCCCAACTGTCATACCGTTGGACACCTATGGATGTCTATAGGTATAGCAGTTAAAAAGCTTTCTGTTTTCTACTTGTATTTTTTTCTTTTAAATTGCTGACAACTTACAACGTCAGATGGCTCTTCCTCATGCTTGGAAATTCGCTAGACATGACACATATTTCATTTATTTACATATTATTATTATTACTTTTAATTTTACATGAGTCACTTGCGGTTAGACGTGTCACTTTCTTTAGGGACCCATTCCACTCTTTTAGCCTGGAGCTCAAAATGTTATTAATTCGGCATTGCTCTCCTTATCCATAAAGCGATAGAACCGTATAGGTGTAGAGTCGTATGGGCCCCGAACCCCCACCCCCTAATAATTTGAAATAAATTGTAATTTTACATATATTGTAACGTATAAACATATATAATATGTTCATACCCTCTAATAATTTTGCAAATTTTACGCTGATGGATAGAACTCTACGTATAGAAAAATATTTTGGTTTCTGTAAATTATGTTTATGAGACGATTATCAGTGGCAATCCGAAAGTAAAAGTCATCGGTGGGTAGAGTTGGATTAACCATGAAGCAAAATGAGCACATGCTTATGTCAAGAGTTTTTAAACTGGGCGTCGCGGCTCCTTGGGACGCCCTTGGTTTCGGTCGTGGGCGTCACTACGTTGACAAACATTTTACGTGGCATATTACATGAAAATATTTCTAACACATGGTTGGAACATTTTTGCATATTTGTACGACAATTTATGAGGGGTTGTGGACCAAAACGGTCGGAAAATCTCCGCTATATAGTGACGATAAAGCACTTTTAATGAACATTAAACTACCAGCTATTAAACGTCTTCTCCCTTTATTTTGGATTTTCTTAGTTGATGCACACTCTGCTTTCTCTTATTTGGTTTCCTCTAATAAGACAAACCCTAAAAAAGATCGCAATCGTGAGGTCGAACTTAAGACCTGTTTTTTAGTGGAAAACCACTTTCATTGTTTATGACCATGAAACTGTCAGCTATTAAACGTTTCGTTTCTTTATTTTATTTTTGGCAGTTAATACACATTCTGCATTCATTCCTATGGGAAATGGCCTCATTTGGAAGAGTATTTAAAAAAAAATGATTTCCTCAATTCCCGAATTGAATTCGGAACCCTAGATAGTAAGGGTTTTCAAACTGTGCATCACGGATTTCGATCAGGGGCGTCTTGACGTTGACTAACATTTCGTATGACATGTTATAAATATTTTCACATGACATGTTTTGAATATTTTTGCACATTTGGGAGTCGTCGACAATTTATGAAAGGTAAAGGAATCGTGGGGAAAAGAAGTTTGAAAACACCCTGTTTTAGATAGGGTATCCGGAGAAGTAGATCACCACATGACAGAAATATGCCATTGCTGGATTTGCTATTAACTATATGGTGCAAAACATTCTTAAAAAAAAAAGGAAGGAAGGAAGGAAGGAAGGAAGGCTGGCTGGTTGCTGTATCTCTGTTAAGTATAGAAGCATGTGTATTACGAAACATCAGTTTTGTGGATCGGAGGAAATTCTGATGCAATTAATTAAAATGGATAAAGCTTTTTGCATGTAGATTAAGTAGAAGTATGCAAAACTAAACATTATTTTCCATCTTACTGTAAGTTTGGTCCCATTTCGAGGAATAAAGTTTTATGTTATGTATTGTAAGATATTATTACCCTTCACAGGGATAACACAATTGCCAAATAATGGTCAACACACAAAGCCACCGGGGCGAGTTTTTGTGTGGGGAAAATTTATTTTTACTTAATAATTTTTTAATTTAATAATTTTAAAATTATTTTTTAATCTAATAATTTTTAAAATAATTAAGTAAAAATGTTATGGGTTAATATTTCCTATATTCTGAATTAGATAAAATACAATACAAATGAATTTATTCATATTTATTTGTACATATAAGACATTAAAATTTTACAAGTACCTAGGGCCTGTAATGTCTTAATCCATCCCCTGTCATCCGAAATTAATTCTTAAATGCTAGTGCAGGATTAATATTTTATGGGTCTCAGGCCAGAAGGTTATAATTGGCCCTCTAAAGAATGTGAGTTTCACAATATTTAGCCAACAAATCACGCGTTTTTCTTCGAAGTTCGTATCTTCGATATCCAGGTTTATCAATAACAACACACTCGTAAATAAACAAGATTAAAATGACGCTTAACCTCAAAAAACAGCAGACTCAGTGAAGGCCCCTGTAGGGTGCAAAACAGAGTTGCTCTAGGCCCCGGCCTACTTGGCTTGTACGTAAATTCCCCACTGCTAAGGACAATGTATAATGTCTTACATTGTATGTATTCTTTTCTTATCTCTGAGCTGATATGGCGTAACAACATTTTGCAAGCAGAATCTGTGATTGCGTTAAGTTTTTGATAAGTTTGAATGCGCCGATTGGTTTGTCCACGAGAGGAACGCATGCTATTATGTAATCACCACGCGCGTGTTAGCCAAAGAGGACGTGAACGTCTTACCTAACCTGACAATACGTTCCGTTTTGAACGGGATCGTCCCGTTTTTAGGTAGCCGATCCCGTTGTCCCCAAGCATAGCTTCGGGGCCCCAAAATGTCCCGTTTTTAGAAAGCGATCAACTCCAGTAGCGAAGTGAAGACGGGGCATGCGCAATACGTCTCGCATATGTCGCATCTTTGCGACGAAAGTGTTACAACTCAAAAAATCCCAATTTTCAGGAAACGCAAAAAACCGTTTCTGGCTGAATTGAGGGATTTTTAAATCATCTAATAACTTCAATCCTAAGATCAGTTTCTGGAAACATCAGATGAGGCAAAATTTGCTTCAGTTATTAGACCAAACCCTTTGTTATCAGGACTTTTTGATTTATAGCGGTTTACGAGATTCTTTCAAGATTTGCGTGATGTACTATTTTGAATTATAACAGTTTCGTTGGTCGGTTTTTGATATTTACTGATGCCGAGCAAGAACTAAAAACGGGAAGTACTATTTTGAAAAGAAGAAAACGCTAAGTTTCGGAGGAAAACTAAAAGTTTTCCTCGCCCATTCTTGGCGGAAACAGGCTTTGGGACGGGCAGAGCGCCATGTTCCCAAGCCTCTTTTTACATCACTTCTTAATGTGCCATGTCTAGAAACTTCCTGACAAAGCCTCCATTTCTTGCTGAATCCAGGGGGCGCTTTTGTGCTGTACTTCATTGGACCATAGTGTCTTCCAGAAGGTCTCTATTTCTGCTGGCTTTGGGGCTTCGTACTTGTCTTTGTTCGCTGGGGTCTCTCGAAGCTTCCTGTAGAAGGCCTTCTGGTTTGCTTGGAATTGCATGTTCTGTTGTTTTTTGTTGGTATAGTCTTTGTATCTTCGGAGTCTTCTGGCGTATACACCCAGTTTTTGTTTGAGGGTATCCAGATATTCGCTGATATGTTTATTGGGCTCTTCGTGTCTTGTATGAATCCTATTTCTCTTAAGGGCCATCTTCACTTTCCTCACTAATTTCTTACCCCTATTTCCCTGCATGTACTGGGTTATTCGCCCTATGCTGCTGCGGAGCTCTTTTATTCTTTTCTCCAGTCTCACTTGCCATGGTGGTTGGGCTTTGTTTCCTCTGTTACTTCGGCCTTCGTTCCTTACTTCATACCCATTGGCGCGTGATGCCGCTACTGCTGCACAGTATATGGCGGTGTGTATTTCCTGTAGGGAGTTGTGTTTCTGTAGGTGTAGTGGCAGGGTATGTTCATTGAGGATCTTGGTTGCTTTGCAGAGTTTCCAAGATGCCGGTTGATGTGGTATTCTTGGCCTTGTTGTGGCATCCGAGCCTTCATATTCCGCCAGGGCACATTGGAAACCTTCTTCCATTTTCTCCACGTCCCTCCTCTCTTCTTCTTCTATGCTTGGTTGGAGCGGTTCTCTTGCGCCAATAGTTGGTGCTTCAGGGTTTGCCACACTGGTTGACGTGTTTACTAGGTCATTGGCGACTTCATCTCTTAACCTTTGTAGTATGGGCTCTGCTAAGAGATTTCTGGTTATTATGTTCCTGCGTTGGGTTGTTATCCTTTCTATACTGATGTCCAGGTGTGGGTACTGTTGTGCGAATTTGGCGTGAAGTGTGGGTCTGTAATTTGTCATGTCTGTTTCCAGCTTTGTAATCGTATAGTAGGTGCGCATGATGTAGGTGTTCATATCTATTGTCCATGACATGCGCTGGCGTGGTCTTTCAGCCCTAGTGGTTGCACCTATACTAGGCTGCAAAGCACTTTGGGCTGTGTTGGTTCTAGTAGCCGTACAGTTGGAGGCGCCGCTACAACCGCCGACACCTCCAAGGAGAGACTGTTGCATATTTTTCGAACTGGCCCCTCTGCTTAAAGTCCGAACGCGGTTCTGATTTAAGAGCGCGACAACCGATGCTCCATTCATATTTTCATTATGGTTCATATCATCATAGTCTGAGATAGCCTTTTTCACGTCGCTGGGTTACCGAGTGGTACTCCAACGGCATTCCGAATGCTGCTGTGGCGTCATCTGGCTACATATCCGGTATTTCACGGTCCATTAGTCACATTTTGTTAAAAGTAATTTTTCTTTCTGCGGATCAGTCTACTTAAATATTTATTTCAGAAGTGAAATCTGATAATCACTTATTAGTTTAATCTTTTTATGAAAAGATAGCAAAGCAAATTGACAAAAAAAAAAAGCATCAGTAACAAACATCGTTTTATTTATGATTTATAAAGCTACTCGCACCTTAATATGTTCTTACTTATTATTGCAAGCTAAATTGCTATAGCACTTTGAATTACAAAATAATGATTTCTTCCCACAGAGACAGTTTTTTGGATGTACACGTTTTCATATAACTGTGGCGAACGAATCACTGACCCGTCCCAACTGAATGTTCGATTGCAGCACTCATCAAACAAATTTCATTGTCTTTGATAACTTCTCCTCCAGACAAAAATGTCTGTGCACATATGTCAAATTCCGTTATAAGGGGGGAAGATAAAAGATTTTTAAAAACTTAAAAAAAAAAAATCTGTGTGATATATTTGATCTTCTGACATAAAATATACATTTTTTAAAAAATTATCTATATTGTGGGCAGGGGGAGGCATGTATCCAATATGATACAATAGTTTCGAATGCACACAAAACATCATAGGGTAAAAAACATTTACTGCCTGCTTTAATACCCGTATATCATATGCTTGCTTGTTAATTATTTCAAATACTCTGTGTCATATTTCAGTCTTCCCTAAAATGGGATACAAATGTGAATATTACTGCCTCAAAAATTAGAATTTTTATAAAGATACTTCGTCGCTTTAAGAATTTTCTTCCTCGTAAAATTATATTGATTTTATATTACTCTAATATTTATTGTTATCTCAATTATTGTCATATTATTTGGGGGCAGACAACACAGAATAATATTAGATGATTATATAATATTTTCATAGCAGAAGCGTTTTTCGTGGTTCTTATTACCTAATACATCTTCTCTGCAATTAATGACAATTCTATTTTATTTGTTCCTAATACATGCGATTTTACCCTAGGCCAATTAATGTCTCGAAGAATAAATAATAATTACTATTCAAATATTATTACTCTAATAAAATTTTTCCATACTTGTAATATTTGAAATACCAATTTTCATTTGCCTTGTCGCTCTCAATCACATTTCATGTGTAATACAGGGTGTCTACCCAAATTCAATTTCAAACTTCCCTGACTTTTCCAGGTTTCCAGACCAAATCTTAATCGATTTCCAGTCGCTAATTACAGTAAACAACATACAATGCACTAAATTTTGCGCAATCAAAATAAGTTTCAAGGCCATTAAATCGATTAATGCAAACCCTAAAGCCAGTTATAACTCAATTATAGTGAATTTACAAATTCAAAAGCTGTATTAAAAAGTATTTCTTTACACTAAAAACTTGCACTAATTAAATATTTACAGCAACATTTCCATTCGACGAAAGGCGACGACTGGAAGGCGTCTGGTTAGGTTCAGTACTCACTGCGGTATCCATAATAATAATAATAATAATAACATCAATAATAATATAAGCTTCGTCCATAGTGACGTAGCGTTCGGTAGTCAACGAGGGATCATCTGCATCTGCAGGTTTCACAAGCAATGCTGTAAGGGCAAGCTTGACAAACATGGCGCCAGGACTCGCTCGGGAGCGTGCTTACGGCGTTAGCGGCCCTGGTCAAAACAGATTTTAGCGGCCCTCAAAAATGTTTTAACATAACATAACGATTAAAAACGAAACTGACCGGGGTTTAGCATTACAAAATAAAGTTTTTCACTGGTTTAAACTCCAAAGGTAACAAGAAGATAATAAAGTCAAATTATAAATAGACATTTCTAAACGAAGTTAGCCTGGGATATATCAACACTTGGCATTTCTTGCTTAACTTCGATGTTGTGGATAAATGGAAGTGTTTTATTTAGCTCTACTGAAGCACTTTAAACACAAAGAAAAACGAGTACAATATAATTATAAATTTCTGGTTCTCAGAATTTCGTGGTAAATTCTTTTTTGTCGGGAACCGTGGGTCTCTGTGGTGGTTATAAAGCCACCACAATAAACATTATAACCTGCGTCGTCTACTGATGCCAGTGCATTTAACCAACAACGTGTATATTTATTTCGACCACGATTTAAAAGTTTCTTGTGCGTTATGGGAAATATAACGTTACACACACGAAAGGTCAATTGATTAAATACTCTGGGAAAGTACATAAGGGCCGCTAAAAACTTATTTCTTGATGCTGGCACTGCATTGTTTAGCGGCCCCTGAGCGGCTTCCCAACCCGCACCTCACTAAGCACGGCCCTGCCATGACGGTTAGTAGGAAAGTACGTCATCGTACTCTTTCTAGAAAGAAACCTGAGGCCGTAGAAATGATTTGGAAGGCGTTAAGACCCTATTCCCTTTACTAACTGTCAAGATTCTACTCTAGTACTCCTAAAGAGTTTTTACATTGATGACTCCATTTTCTTTTCTCCATTCACCTAGAGAAAGACAATTTGAGTTGTAACTGAATTCATTTGTTTGACCAATCACCGAAACAGTGACAACTCGAAATAGTACATACTTTTCTGCCTCTTCTGATATGGTAAACAGTTACAACGAAATATTAGGCTTTGTAAAAAGAGAATCTAACGGTCCCTCGTTCAAGGTCAACGAACAACTCAAAATGGAACTCTTTCCGTGTGAGGGGGATAATAGTCATGAAACATCAACACCAACTAACGGAAATCAGAATAACTTATAACCTAACGTTTTACGCGGCGGGATGCAGCATTGTTTTTTCTACATGTAGTTGTAACATTAACCCATTTTCACCGAATTTTGAGTTGTAACACTTTCGTCGCAAGGGTGCGATATGTAAGTTAGTCAGAAGCCTGCTTGCTCGCGCATCATTCTTGACTAGTGATTGTCTTTTTATCGACGTGTGTTATTGTAGCCAGTTTAATTTTGTTACGTGACGCCTACTCCCATCTTAAGAATGCATAAACGCACTTTAAATGTTAATTTACAAGTGAAATACCCGTTTACAAAGCAAAGAAGTATTCCATCGGACGTCAGATGTGAAATGTGTCAGACAATATAGCCCATCGCGGTGTCAGCGATGTTAACCAATATTTAAGATCATAAAAACCTAGAAATTCCGATCTTGCCACCCAGTGGGCGGCACACAAAGCACAGGCCTAGGGGCGGCATCAAAGAGCTTAAAAATAAAATTTTCCAAACTGGACAATGTTGAAAATAATCTTTTAAATTATTTTCTTTAAAAATAATTTAAAGTTTCGTTTTAATTATTGCCCTGTTTCCCCCAACAGCGATTATATAGGAGCCTACTTTAACTTGCCGGCAAATGCAAACTACAGAATCGAAAGACAAAGAGATATGACCATATGATCATATTGTTTACATTACAATATCCGATACTTCCCACCAGAAACGGATGTATCTAGTATCAGCATTAGGAAATTGCCATTAGTCGTTGATGTCAACTTTCTGACTTTCAGAAAAGTCAGTACAGAAACATTTTGCAGGCGTCATTTAAAGGTGAACAAAACGACACCGCTCTTTCATTACAATTTTATATTTGTGATTTTGTTTGCTACTTTTTTTTTCCTTTTATCATGCCGGGCAACAAAAGATCTATATTAAGTGGTTTTAAATATAAGAAACTTGCCAACGAGAAGCGGGAAAAGGAGGCAAAAATCCTCAAAACTGTGATAAAAGCAGGTAGTTTTTTAAACTAACCAAAAGATAGAAAATGAAGATGCACATAAAACTGATGTGAATCTAGATTCAGCGATCTATGACTAGCCAGACTGCCCTTCAAAATGGGACAATTATGAGTCTCTAGGGGACAGTGGGACACTGTCGCCCAAAGCGGGACTGTCTTATCCGAATCGGAAAGCCTGGTCACCTTACGCATTGACAGAGTTCTACGATCGGTCGGTGGGTGTGTAGGTAGAAATAAAATACAGGGTACCAGGGAGGAAATTACATACAAAAGGTTAAACACTGGTAAAATAGCAATGAAAAAGATCACTCAAGCTTTCGGACGCATCAGCAGCAGTCCTTCATCAGGAGTAATGTTTTTTTTGTCATTGCTATTTTACCAGTGTTTAACCTTTTGTATGTAAATACGTAGTTAGAAAAAAAACAGTTCGTAGCTTTTTAAAATTTTGCACAAGCACTTGCCCATCGTGCCTGTTTATAAATGCGGGCTCGACATACCTTTTATATATTCTAGTAGTAAACGGATGAATAATGGAAAACTTAAACTGACAACGAAAAACAAAATTCATGTATGTGTATGTACGTGTTTTTTCCCAAAATACGCGAAATACACGCAAAAATATCAGAGATTCCAGGAATCCATACTAAAATTATTGTGGATCCAAAAATATCTTGAATCTACGAAGTTGGCGAATATGGTAGCAATAATTTTGAGTTGTATCTTATTAATTTGAATAATTATATGAAAAATAGCCGTTACATACGAAACGCTAAGAGTATGATATACTTTCTTTTTTACAAATATTCTTTTCTTTGTAAAGGAGGGAGGGGGCGGCAGTACAGGCTGTGCCTAAGGGCGGCAATTTTATAAATCCGCCACTGTTGCTACCACTTCGAGTTTTTCGATACTTATTTATTTTAAGAAAACGGATTCACCAACTCCGAAAGATCTGAAAGGTGCTGCTACGGAAGACGCCTGGGTTTATTATGTAATGCAAGAAAACCATCTTCTGGGCGCAGTATAGCCCAGATGCTCTTGCGCCATAAAAAAGCCAAACAAACAAACAAGAAAACCACAGTTTTATCTCAAACAATTATGCTTTTAAGTAAATTCAAACACGTTTCGAACAGAATTCTAGATATGCTCGTACGGAAACAGAAGCCATTGTTATAAATGTGTTAGCGTCAATAGTAATAAGTGAATTAAAAGATCGCCTCAGAGAATGAAACTGTGTTACTATATTAACTGATGCTTCAAACCATGGGTCCATGAAAATATTCCTTATTTTACTTCGCTTCTTTTTATCATACGAAGGCAAACAAGTCAAACTTTTAGAATTTCAAGACCAACCGTGCGAAATATAAGACGATGTTGTCAATTACCTGATGAAAGTGTTGACAGAAAATAATTTGACTTCAAAAATCGCGGCATTTTGTGAAGATAATACTAACTGCAATTTCGGCGGATTGAAAAGACGAGGCGTCGACAATGCTTAGGCAAAAGTAAACTTACCTCTTCGAAGAACATTGATAGGAATCGGATGTGGAGCTCACATGTTTCACAACGCGGTTAAAACTGCCGTAGATTGTCTACCTTTATGCTTTGAATGCGTTGTTGTGAAAATACATTCACATTTTTATATCTGCAGTGTTCGCGTGGAAACTCTGAATGAATATTGTAACGAAGTTGAGACAAAGTATCACAAATTGCTAGGCTATAGCAAAACTAGGTAGCTTGCGCTTATGTCTGCTATTGAAAGAGTTTTGAAATTATACAGGCCATTTAAAAGATACTTTTTGAGTATCGATAAATAAATGTCCAAAAGAAAGAGAATCTTTTTTGAAAACTAATTCTGAATTATGTTTTTTTTATACATACGCCACCAGCAGCATTCCCGCAAGCTGTATCAATGATCGAGGGTCAGAGTATTTCTGCAATTGAAGCTACGAAGGAAATTAATCAACTTATGACAATTTGACTTTGAAACAAAGTGCCCAGTTTCTTCCCCACTCCGTTCGTAATTTAATGGCAAAATTGCAAGAAAGTGACTGCAGTGGTATCGATGAAGAATATATGGAAACTGCAGCTGTGTGCTGAGTTCTCAAAAAATATATGGAGCAGTGGTCTTTTTTCCTTGAAGAAATCGAACTATTCGAACGGGCGAATTTAACCAAAATACTACGTCGGAAGAAATTCCAAATGTAATGGATGTATTGATTGAAAAGGGATTTATTAATTGTGACCAAGTTATCAGAAGTATTAGTTGAGTATTCACTTATAACTACATTACACCGCAGGAATTGACAGAATGGAACACTGGGAATGTTTCAATTGAAAGTAGTTGGATGTAATTATTTAACCAATTAATCAACACTTTTACACCAATAATTTGAATCATATGAACTTTCGTATAAATATTGAACATATTTTATTCCTGTTCGGCAGTAATGTACCATATTCTTACAAATAAGTTATGGATGAGCGAAAAAACACAGTTACTAGTCGCAGTTTCTAAAGCAATGGTAATTATTAAAGTAAATTTTAAGAAATCATGCCAAGAAATTTATTCTTATTTAAAATCAAATCCAAATATTCTTAAACAAATTTGTTCTTCAGAAAAATATAAGACCACATAAATTATTTATTTTTTACACGTTAATTTCTTTTCTTTTGATTAATAAACAAAAACTATGAAGAAATATGCGTTTTCTTGAATAACATACTATTACCGAAAAATTAGTAGATGTCCCATTTATTTTTTTCCCTCAAAACGGGACATATGACGTTATGTCTCGTTTTGTTTGATCGATGAATTGTCTGAAAATATGCTCTGAGTACTAAATCGAAAGTGTCTGCGACTTGTTGAAGACATGCATGAATAGGTGATAGCAGTTCGTATGGTTTTTGTTTACGAAATTAATAAACAAAGGAGATTTAGATTATAGGTATAAATTTCAGTTAAAATTTAACCGTAAAGAGAATATAAAAATTGTGGAAAGCAAGTGGTTGTTGGTACATTAGTATTATACGTGTGCATTTTCTTCTTACATGAATCGGGGGAAGAAAGTTTAACTATTCAACGACATTATATTTAGGCGTTTTCAAATAAAATAATGTGGGTATCGGAAATGAATACTATGAATATTTTTATACTTACTGAAAGATTTTGATATCAAACCTCATTGTTTTATGTTAGGTTTGTGGCACTTTTTCATACCATGGCATTTTGGGCATCTTACCCCGAAGAACGGGGTAAGATGGCAAAGTTGTATTAAGTGTACTTACATTAAATTAATAGGAATGAAACATCATTTATTGAAAGTATAGTGGTAGGAAAAACACAGGGTATCTACTGAAAAGAAAATTAACAACATTTTTTCAGCGATTGCTGATGAATTTGTAAAGTATTTTTCAGATATTAATAGTCATGAATTGCCTTTACCACTGGCTGCCGTTACTGTGGATCATATCTGTTATATCTGATATCATTGCTGATATCTGATTACAAATATCTGATATCATCTGACACCATCATCTGTTATATCTGATATCATTGCACATATCTGTTTCTGATGTGCATGTTTCGTGCAGCCATTCCTTGCAAATGATACACTCTAACCAAGGTACTTTAGGCCCTTTTTTATCGTAATAATTTATGTTGCAAACAACACAGTTATTTTTGCTGTCTTTGCCTATCTTCTTTCGAATTTGCAAATCACTAACTTTTCCGTTTTGTTTCCTCTTTTCTACTTTCATTTTCACTTTCTCGATGTGTTTATGTTCAGTTAGTAGACTTACTGTCGTCATTCTTTTTTTCTTCTCATTTGTATTTAAAGGAGATATGTCCTCAAACGAACACCCTGCTTTCGACATTTTCTAATACGTCCTGTGTTATTGTCTGACCCTCTTGATCTTCTGATGTAGCTGAAGAAAGAGCACAATCTGAAATGCAATATGCTTCCTCGGGTATACTTTCTGGCTCATACGGCCAAATACCACAGGTTTTAAAACTACTAGAAGCTTTATATTGCGTTGCTCCCTTCTGCCATGCCTCTTTTAACAAAGGGCCAAATTGAGCCTTGGATAATTTTCTACTAGGATGTGCTTTCATCCATGTTGTCACAGCGTTGTAAAAAATTTCAAAGATTTAAAAACATATCTGTCAAGAGGTTGTAGATAATGAGTAGAATGAGGAGGTAAACAAAACATGATCACATCATTGTTTGTAGCTATTTCCAGCATGTCTGGATCTTCGTACATGCTTCATGGCAAATTGCAGATATTCTTTGCTCCATTGTACTCTATTTGACGTTCGGACATGTGTACGAGGCATATTTACTTAAAATAATGAAAAATATATATTTTTTTAAATCTGCCATCTCACCCCGAAAAAAAATAGGCATCTTTCCCTAGAGTCGGAGTAAGACGCCATTTTAGTCACATGATGACCATTTCGAAAACTAAAGCTGTTATATATCAGTACGTTAACAATAAAACCTCTACTATACAAATAGTATGGAAAAGTACAACTTCACATTATACTTTTTAATCTATAATGACTGAATATATCACATTGAAATAATTTGGGCAGTCCAAATCTTAAACTTATAAATGATTTTTCCTATAAATCCGGACACATAAGATCGCGACCTTCCTTTTACAAATTATTTCACAAGGTGCCTATCGTCTTCAATGGGAAATGGCCCATGCTGCCATTTGTGATTAAAATTGGAAACTGTAAAAAAATAAGCATCTTCCCCGATGGCCATCTTTCCCCGATTCACCCATAATTGAGTTTATAATTATTATTATATAATTGAGTTTATA
Organism: Dysdera silvatica; assembly: GCA_006491805.2. Taxonomy (NCBI): domain Eukaryota; kingdom Metazoa; phylum Arthropoda; class Arachnida; order Araneae; family Dysderidae; genus Dysdera; species Dysdera silvatica. Next base: position 42,673 of record QLNU02006162.1, on the reverse strand, counting down.
ATTATTATACTATAATTGTTTTATAATTATTATTATATAATTGGAGTTTTATAATTATTATTATATAATTCGAGTTTATAATTATTATTATATAATTGAGTTTATACTGCTACATTATATAATTGAGTTTATAATTATTATTATATAATTGAGTTTATAATTATCATTGTATAATTGAGTTTATAATTATTATTATATAATTGAGTTTATAATTATCATTGTATAATTGAGTTTATAATTATTATTATATAATTGAGTTTATAATTATTATTATATAATTGAGTTTATAATTACGAACAATGAGTATATAAAGAATAGTAAGTA
>QLNU02006162.1:25917-42249 GCA_006491805.2 Dysdera silvatica | reverse complement strand
TTAACCAATTAATCAACACTTTTACACCAATAATTTGAATCATATGAACTTTCGTATAAATATTGAACATATTTTATTCCTGTTCGGCAGTAATGTACCATATTCTTATAAATAAGGTATGAATGAGCGAAAAAATACAGTGGCAAGTCGCAGTTCTCAAAGCAATGTTAATTACCAAAGTAAATTTTAAGAAATCTTGCCAAGAATTTCATCCTTATTTAAAATCAAAACCAAAGACACTTAAGCAAATTTGTTCTTCAGAAAAATATGAGACTACATAAATTATTTATTTTTTACACGTTAATTTCTTTTCTTTTGATTAATAAACAAAAACTATGAAGAAATATGCGTTTTCTTGAATAACATACTATTACCTAAAAAAAGTAGTAGATGTCCCGTTTATTTTTTCCTCAAAACGGGACATATGACGTTATGTCTCGTTTTTTTTGATCGATGAAATTGTCTGAAAATGTGCTCTGAGTACTAAACCGAAAGTGTCTGCGACTTGTTGAATACATGCATGAATAGGTGATAGCAGTTCGTATGGTTTTTGTTTACGAAATTAATAAACAAAGGAGATTTAGATTATAGGTATAAATTTCAGTTAAAATTTAATCGTAAGAAATATAAAAGTACGGAAAACCAATTAGTTGTTAATTTTATTAGTATTGTAAGATGTGCATTTTCTTCTTACATAGTGAATCGGGGGAAGACGGCCAAAGTTTAACTATTCAACGATATTATATTTAGGTGTTTTCAAATAAAATAATGTGGGCATCGAAAATGAATATCATGAACATTTTTGTACTTACCGAAAGATTTTGATGTCAAACCTCATTGTTTTATGTTAGGTTTGTGGCACTTTTTCATACTATGGCATTTTGGGCATCTTACCCCGAAGAACTGGGTAAGATGGCAAAGTTGTATTAAGTGTACTTACGTTAAATTAATAGGAATGAAACATCATTTATTGAAAACATAGTAGGAAAAACACAGGATATCTACTGAAAAGAAAATTAACAACATTTTTTCAGCGATTATTGATGAATTTGTAAAATATTTTTCAGATGTTAATAGTCATGAATTGCCTTTACCACTGGCTGCCGTTAGAGTGGATCATATTTATTACATCTGATATCATTGCTGATATCTGATTGCATATATCTGATATCATTGCACATATCTGTTTCTGATGTGCATGTTTCGTGCAGCCATTCCTTGCAAATGATACACTCTAACCAAGGTACTTTAGGCCCTTTTTTATCATAATAATTTATGTTGCAAACAACACAGTTATTTTTGCTGTCTTTGCCTTTCTTCTTTCGAATTTGCAAATCACTAACTTTTCCTTTTTGTTTCTTCTTCTCTACTTTCATTTTTACTTTCTCGATGTGTTCATGTTCAGTTAGTAGACCTACTGTCGTCATTCTTCGTTTCTTCTCCTTTGGATGTAAAATAGGAATAGGAAATATGTCCTCAAACGAACACCCTGCTTTCGAAAGAACTTTGCTTTCGGCATTTTCTAATACGTCCTGTGTTATTGTCTGACCCTCTTGAGCTTCTAATGTAGCTGAAGAAAGAGCACAATCTGAAATGCAATATGCTTCCTCGGGTATACTTTCTGGCTTATACGGCCAAATACCACAAGTTTTAAAACCACTAGAAGCGTTATATTGCGTTGCTCCCTTCTGGCATGCCTCTTTTAACGAAGGGCCAAATCGATCCCTAGATAATTTTCTACCAGGATGTGCTTTCATCCATGTTGTCACAGCGTTGTAAAAAAAAATGTTTCAAAGATTTAAAAACACATCTGTCAAGAGGTTGTAGATAAGGCGTAGAATGAAGAGGTAAACAAAACATGATCAAATTATTGTTTGTAGATATTTCAAGAATGTCTGGATATTCGTATATGCTACATGGCCAGTTACAGACGTTCTTCGCTCCATTGTCCTTTATTTGACGTTTGGACATATGTACGAGGCATATTTACTTAAAATAATGAGAAAATATATATTTTTTTTAAATCTGCCATCTCACCCCGAAAAAAAATAGGCATCTTTCCCTAGAGTCGGGGTAAGACGCCATGTTAGTCACGTGACGACGATTGCGAAAACTAAAGCTGTTATATGTCAGTACGTTAACAATAAAACCTCTACTATACAAATAGTATAGAAAAGTACAACTTCACATTATGCTTTTTAATCTATAATGACTGAATCTATCACATTGAAATAATTTGGGCAGTCAAAATCTTAAACTTACAAATGATTTTTCCTATAAATCCGGACACATCCGATCGCGATCTTCCTTTTACAAATTATTTTCACAAAGTGCCTATCGTCTTCAATGGGAAATGGCCCCTGCTGACATTTGTGACTAAAATTGGAAACTATGAAAAAATAAGCATCTTCCCCCGATTCACTCTATGTGCGTTAATTTTCGAGTTTAGCATTTTAATAGCACGGCAAAGTTTTAATTTCATTGAGAAAAAGATGCTTTTTTTAAGGCCGTTGCTGTATTCATGTGAGCAGCTGATTCACTATCTTTAATCGCAAAGATGCTATGTATCTTCAAACGAAATTTAAAATGCTTTCTTTCGATATTCGCAACAAAAGTGACACGACTCGAGAATTGTACATTTTTTAATGTTTTACGTACACATATACACGCACAGAGAAAGCAAGAGAGAGAGAGAGAGAGAGAGAGAGAGAGAGAGAGAGACGAAAGAAAAATTCATAGTTTAGTTGCCATGGCAACCCAGTTTAGACATATTAACATGGGTATTTGTTGTGGACCCTCAACATCCCGTACACCAATACATTATCCATGTTCAGTTATATTTGTTTAATTAACAAATTTATATGTATTGAATGAATGTACTATATTAATTTTTATTTAATTTATACATATTTAGGGATGTGTATACAATTGTAGCGAATGAATAAAGGTAATTATTATTATTATTATTACAAGACATTGCCCAAGGAGAACAAAAAAGGAACTTTTAACTGCATTTACGAAACTTTTTAAAATGGCAGTTTTGAAACTTTTTAAATTAAATTTATGAATTTTTCCTTTTGAAAATTAAACATATTCCTTACAGATACAGCATTCGAATGCGTTGATCAAATAACAGTTGTGAAATCGCCCTCACTTGCATCCAGCTTAAGCTTCCGTACAAACTCTTTAATTGTTCGATTAAACAGGTGCATGTAGGTGCCATCTCATGACAGGCAATGGTAGTTGCTCACAGTGGCGTAGGCAGAAATTTCATAAGGGGAGGGTTATAGGCTTAATGGAAGGGGTTACAGAGTTACAACTCATATATTCCTATGTTAAATATACAAAATTTCATTGCAATGGGGGGTTACAACCCCCAAAACTTCCCCCAGGCTACGCCTCAGGTTGATCATCGAAGCATGACTCAGAGTTGGCCGTCAGTGAAGTCAGAGCCTAGCGTACGAATGCAAGGAAAAGTATATAAAAAATTTTGCTTGGTTTTCATACAAACCAAGTAAGGTGACAGCTGATATTGATCATAGTTTCACACAGAAAGGAGGTAGAGTGTTAGCAGTAGCTAAACCACTCAATTCAGGGCCGGATTAGGGTTTCATGGTGTTTTAGATAATATTTTATGGGCCCTTTGTAACAAAAATTAAGCCTGCGTAATTATTTCTTTTGAGAAATAAGGAAAAAGAGAAACTTTTGTTATACCAATTCTTTATTGATTTAAAATTTATTTAAAAAAAAAAATATGTAGGTGTACTTCCAGAAATTTTAAAAGAAATTAAACGATAATATGAAGCTTTCATTCAAAATATACAAAATGTAAAATTTACTTTAAAAATCCCCCTTTTTTGGTCTTTTTTTTACTATAATTGTTAATTATTTTTTTATAATTAAAATTATTCAGAGCACCTTTTTTTATTCACAATACAGCTAGACAACTTAATTTTGATTGACTTCAGAGGTTTCGTGAATAGTTTTATACTCGTCGAAACATTAAAAGGGATCCTCATTGTATTTGAAGTGTGAAAAAAAAGGCCCTATATATTTTTGTGCTCATTTTATAATCCGGCCCTGATTTTAACCACTGGTGATGCTCTAGCGATTTACAAGGGTATTCACAAATGATGTACCGAATAATACATCAAACGATTTTTCCCCATCTCTGTATCGATTTTTTTTAAATAATCGTTTGCGCGTTGTTGTTGATTGTGCAAGGGTTTGGAAAAGTTGTCCACTGTTGCGGAACTATTTTCCCTATCTTTTTCATGTAAAGTATTCCCGAGAGATTTTTCTCTGATTTCGTTTGTCAAACGGAAAACTCCACTAACAATAGGGAGAAGATGGCGGTTATTACTTTCTTTGATGTGATTTTGAATGTGAACTCATTTTGGGAGAAGGAGAAGTTCAAAGAATCCATTAATTTACCAGAGAGTTCGAGTAGCGATCTGCTGTAATAAAACAACTATCTACTTTTATGAATTAACTATAAATATCTAATTTTGACTATCAACCTTGATAAAATAACAGTGTATTATTTTATCAAAACAATCGTATCATCTTTTTATCACTAATATTATTCCAACTTCATTTTAATACTATTATTTTGACAATGGCAGATCTAACGTAAACTCACATTTTCTCTAACATTTAAACTATAGAAAAATACTTTTGACATGAATTATTCTTTAACCTCCTAAATTTCATTTGTTAGAATGAAATTAAGAAGGCTAAAGAATAATTCACAAACCGAAAGTTATCTTTTTTCGTAATTTAAAATGTTAGAGTAATTGCATTTGTTAAAGTAATAGCACGAAAATGAAATAGTATTTGTGATAGAAAGATAATACATTGTTTTGATAGAAGAGGATTGAAAGAAAAATAAATACAAATTATTTTGAGTGAAAAAGTATGTAATGGGATCGATGGAGGTCTAAATATGCATATAAATATATTTAGTATACATTTATTATTAAAGAGAACGTTTTGATACAAAACCACATTTAAATTTGTGAAGGAATAGTGTTGTCTGTCGTTGATTAATTGTAAATTTTAATTAATTTTAACGAAAACAATGCTAATTAAATGACTGTAATAAATTTCCCATGTTTATAGAGTTTTGAGACTCCCACCCTTCCCTCAGATACACTAGTTTCCTTTATACATAGGAGGAATTGTGCAAGGGTTTCATTGGGAAGGGTGGCCGCCGGAGGCGGCGCTGTAATCCCAGACAGTCTTTTATACACGGTGACGGCCCGCACGTGGTGCTCCACCAATCGTCGAAAGTCCATAATTCCATAAACGGTATCGTTTATTTTGCAAAGATAAAGGAATAGCGACTTTTGTAATCAAGTCAAAGTTCAGAGATTTGAATTTGTAATAGTTCTTTGCTCTTGATTATGCATTTCTATTTGATTCAGCAATATCTCGTCTGACTCAAAGATCATCATTCCAGAACTTGATATGTGTTACAAAATTCTGCGAACCTTCCATAGCCGAAGGTTTTGTGGCACTACCATTTTGTTGATTTGTGAGTGTGGTGATAGAATTCAATAACGGTTTAAGGCGTTATAAAATTCTGCGAACCATAGTGAGCGAAGAGATTTTGTAGCACTACCGTTTTGTTGATTTGTGAGTGTGGTGATAGAATTTAATAACATTTCGAGGTGTTACGAAATTCTGCGATCCTTTCATAGCAGACTAAGAGATTTTGTAGCACTACCGTTCTGTTTATTTGTGAGCGTGGTGATAGAATTTAATAACATTTTAAGGTATTGCAAAATTCTGCGATCCTTTCGTAGCATACTAAGAGATTTTGTAGCACTGCCGTTTTGTTGATTGAGTGTTTTAACAGAATTCAATAACATTTTAAGGGCTGCTCCAGAGGCTAAAGACTTGATTATTGATTGTTAGATTATTGGTACATGACCAATAATCTAACAAACCGCTCAAAGTTGTCTGATTGCTTTTATTATATTTATGTCAAGCGGTGTTACCTACTCAACACGGATAGAGATTATACATATACGTCGTATTTCGGGTGTTGCTACTACTTACTATTGTACGTGGGTGCCCATATGGGGACAGAGGGGCTCGAGCCCTCCCCCATCCGTTTAAAAATTTTATTTGCCCGAACCTACTATGCATTTATTTTCAAAAGTTTTAGTCACATTTTAAAATAAAGTACTTTTTGGCTCATTACTAATTGTCAAGCAGTATCAATTATTTTTGCAGCATTTTGGTATCTTGTACATTCACTAAAATGTTTGACAGCTTTGAGAAGGAGGTAATAATTTTTCTCAGCTAGAAGTACTGGTTAATTTTTCTTTCTGTGGATCTTCCATGCTGAGATTTTACTACAGTCTTTGATTTTACCATGTTTGGCGCAGTATAGCCCAGATGCTCTTGCGCCATAAAAAAGCCAAACAATCAATCAATCTATGCTGAGATCCCTTTAAAACATTCTGTCCATTCACGAAATTTATTATCCTTTTCTGTAAGAATTATTCAAATATTTTTGCAAAGACTGATATAATTGATATGGGTCTATAGTTTTCTTTATTTTCTCTTTTTCCCTTTTTATACACTAGCACGACGTTTGCTGTTTTCATATCATCAAGTAATATTTCTCTTTCTATCGTATCACTGCTATTTTCAAAGGTAGTTAAACAAACAGATCAGCACTTTCTCTAACGATTTTTAGATTCACTCTATCATGCCTCGCTCCCTTGTTTAATTTTAGTTTGACCAAGAACGGATAGGATATGGAAATATTGTTTGTTTGTTTGGATTTTTATGGCGCAAGAGCATCTGGGCTATACTGCGCCAAATACGGAAATATCAGCGAGTAAAACATATTTATTTTTTCTAAATTTTTTCGTAAATATATTGTAGTAATGTACAGCATTCAATATGTAAGGCAGTCGTTATGAACGTAAACCTCCTTTTCACATATAGTTTTGGTTTTGCTATTCACGGAAGTTCGTGGACTGTAACCCCGCGAATAGCCAGGGACGACTGTTCACGTAAATTGTTACGTTTGTTTTCGCTATTCTTTCAGTTTTTATTTATCTTGCTTTAACAGTAACCCGGTTTAAACGAAAACTCGGATATAACGAGCAAAAGTGTCGGACTTCTCATGCTTGTTATAAACAGGTTCGACTATATAAGATTTTCAGGTTATCCACTATCTATTGTATTTTCCAATCGGCCCCTTCTGATGACGTTATTTGTGTCGTCATTAAAATATGCGAATAGCATTCATTTCACGTTGCTGCGTGAGCGGCCTAGCTATAGATAGCTATCCCGTTTCTCGCGTCGTTACAAAGAAGACGGCCGTGAGATTTTGGGTAAACTCGAGTGTCTCCGTCACCTCTGCAGCAAGAAAAATCTCTTTGAGGAAAGCTGGCCAGTGAAGGGGTGGGGGGCAAAAAAAGCGTTGAGGAAAAGCTTGGCTGGAGTCAATTAAAGAGTAAATGGCCTTCGGACAGAGAATTCCTTATCTTTGGAACCTCAGATTCGTTATCTCGGAAAATAGACTCGCTTTTATCGGATAATTTATTTGCCGCCTTTTTGGGCTTTGAGGAAAAGCCCGGCAAACTAGATAAGATTCTCCTGCTTCAAAGTCTTCTTTTTTATTTCCATCATTCTAGATTCGGAGCTGCAATCCTTCGCTCCGACCACCGCAGATAACGCACCTTGTTCCAATCGCTCCTTTGTGCGTGATGCCGATTTGAAAGTGCTTTCTGTCCGACAGATGGCTCTGACGTCGATCATCCGTGAGACGCGTGAAGTGGCCAACTCAAAGGCACGCAGGGATTTGTTTTTCCATGCATTTGGATACTCGTGGGCGTATCAACTCATAGTTTACTCTCCCATGCTCCTCCTTCTTGCCTTTTCTTCCCTGTACTGGAGCACCATTTAGTGTTAAAGTCATTATTGCCGATTCGTTCGTCCATTATCGATGATCTCATTCCTTCTTTATTGTATCTACAGAGTACCCCTTGCACTGGGTGCTTGAAACAACTTGTAATGGCGTAGTTCTCGGAATTTACATGCGAACACTGAAGTGGTACGCACATATAATAATATAATAGACGCACATTTTCGAAATCGGTAGAAAAGCGATCTCTAAGAGAAATCATGTAACGAAAGGAAAGCATCTGTAAGCGTAAGGATTATGTGGCCCAAATTCATATTAATAATATAGCAGGACCATCAGGGATTAGGTATTTTTTTGTTTTTTATTAGAGTGACATAAAATCTTCGTTTTGCTGCTTTTATTTTCGCTTTAAATCACATTTTGTCTCTCTCTCTCTCTCACCCCTTCTCTTCCTCTTTCTCACTCCTTTCCTCTCTACCTGCCTGTTTATTTATGGTAAAAATATTGCTGACAGGTGAACGATTGGAGTAACTGCATCAAGGAGCAAGGATAATATCAGCCCCTCCCCTCCCCTTCACGTGTATAGGATTTAAAAACAAGGGGATGTTGACAACAAAATTGTCCATTATAAAAAATTATATTTTATAGTTACTAATATTGTTTACGTATATAAAGGGAGGCTGCTAACCTCTGAACTACCCCTTGTGCTCGGCCTGGGATAGCGCAAACCAATTAATTAAATATCTCGTGTTCTGTTCTAAAATACGCATATCAGAGGCGAGCACGCATGAGGTCAACAAGAGCCACATTACAATTTATCATATATTATATAGAGCCACACCATAGTTACATAGTATTAAATATACAAATTTAATTAATATGGTTACATATTGTACCAAAGTCTTAAGTGCTGTATAAAATATACATGTAAGAAAATATAATTAAGAGAAAGAAAACACAAAATAATTATTTCAAAGTTTAATAATAACTCCAAGAAGGACGCAACCGAAGACTTACTCTCAAAGCGATTGCGTACAATTTCTATCCTTCATCAACTGACTCGATTTCTTAGTCAATTTAATGAGATTCGTTTTAAAAAAAGAAAAAAATTTAAAATTTTGACAGGAGTCGCACGTAACTCAACGAAGAGCCGCATTTACCCACCCCTAACATATACATATGACTAATACGAGAGGTAGACGAAATAAAAGTTATTAGTCAGAAAGAACGAATATAATTTGGACTTTCGTACACTATCCGTAACCTTTTCGGACGTTCTTTGTTCTGTGAAACCCCGTTTGCTCTATTGAAGAACGAACGGCTCGTTAGTGCCCATGAGAATTATTCGCAGGAGAGCTCGAGCCAATCAGTCGAGAAGTCGGGGAGGGTATGAGTAAAAGGGTGCACGAGCAGAAAAGGTTAAGAACGACTGGGTTAAGAGCACTGGAGTACACTAGGGGTTGATGGGGGATTGTAACCACAGGCGTAACCAGGGGGCGGTTTTGGGGGGTTGTAACTCCCCATCGCAATCAAAATGGGACTGTATGAGTTGTAGCTCTGTAACCCCCCATTGAGCCTATAACCCCCCCTTTATAAACTTTCTGCCTACGCTCATGGTTGTAACCCCCCCCTCATTGCGATGAAATTTTGTACATGTGCACATGAATGTTTGGAGTTGTAGCTCTTATGAACTTCTAGCGTATGCCTATGATTAAGAGCTAGTTCGTAAAATGTTTTTCACGTACTCCGTAATGAATATTTGCGTTGTTCTTTCGTAGAAGAATCTGATTTAGAGGAACTGGCCTGTTTAGTCCATCTGCCGACAGATCTGCTCTATGTCAAAGAATCTATTCCGAAAGAGGAAGAAGAGGAGGAGGTGGAGGAGGGAAAAGGTGCTGCTATCGTTAATGACCATAGAGTAGGGTACGCAATTTTTGCTAAAAAAGACTTGAAAGCGGACGTTATTTTAGCGACGTACAGAGGGCATTTTAAGACTAGTTCTCAACCATTGGACAATGGCGACGATGGGAATTATTTGAAGGTAAGATCTTTATTTCTAACGATATTGAGGGTGTTAGCGACAGGGCTAAGTTTTATTACTAGTTAGTTACTAGTCTTATTAATAGTTAGTTAGTTGAATGATTAATCTACAAAGACGCCTACGGTCATGCTGCGCTAAAAGTCGTATTACAGATTGACTAAAATTATTATTATTGTTATTATTGTATATAGAGAAATGATATATACTTCCATCATTCGAAATAATTCATTTTTAGAATTTGTATTAATTTTTTAGGAAATGCTGCAGTTGAAAAATAGAATTGTTTTCCTGGGCAATATACGTTGTTTATTTATTAAATTGATCAGTTAATTTTTTGATTAGACAATTTCGCAGTTAATTAATTTCCTGGTCAGTTGATTTCCCGATTGGTCTATTTTGTGGTTGGTCATTTTCACGGTAGAATATCTTCAGGGCTAGCGGGGGCAATATGCCGTTCGGAGCGAACATGTGTTTTGCCTCCCCACACAAAACGCTTCATTTTGTATTTTAATCTTATTTTGCCGCCCCTATAAATCTGCCGCTCAGGGTGAATGCCCGATTCACCCCCCCCACGTTTAGCGTCAGCCCTGGTATCTTTGCCTTGTTTCTGTTTACATATACGCTGTGTAGTTACGTTTTGTGGTTATTATTAAACCACTAAGTTTACGCTCCTTTCTTGATCGGAGCGCCATCTCTTGAGAAGAGTTTTGATTACACTAAAACGATATACATAACGCAAAATATTTTTAAATAAACAAATGAGTAAATAAATAAATATTGGTGATAATATATGTCAATACCATTAGTAAGTTATGATCATTCAAATTTTAAACAATATACAGTTAATCTGTTTAGTTTATTAACTAAATTCACTAACTGAAATTTAAAATAGTAGTCTAGGAAAATGAGCATAATTATTTAATTTCAGATGTAATATTGCCTTTCAAAATTGCATTTTAAGTTGCAAAACATTTTATAACTTATGTCATTTTTCTAACTGGTTGTTTAGTTTTGAAATATTATTTTTGTAAATTAGTTGTTCAATTTTCGGTTAACTTTTTCCTCCTTTTTTAGTTTAAATGTTTCGATAGCGGGACTTCTGTTCACGTGATGGTTGAAGATGACGGCCATTGGTTGAAATTAATTCGGAAAGCGACATCTACCTCAGAAGCAAACATCTGTTTACGAATAACTTGTAAATATGACATTTAGTTATTAAAATCATAAAATTTCCATTAAATATTACTTTTGTACGCATGTGATATTAATCGGCATAAAAATATAGTTCTGAGATCTAGCATTTAAATGCTGCATTCGAGAAAATGCTGGTCTGGTTCAACGTTTCACAAAATCTCAGGTCCGTCATTGAGTTGCTAATTCAAGATCCATCATTAAAATGCAATATTGAAATGTAGATCATCAATATTAAAATGCGTATACATAAGATCCATGATTAAAATGTAGATTAAAATGCAGAATCAGTATATAAAATGCTCATATTGAAACATAAGATTCATCATTAAAATGCGTATATAAAATTCATCATCAAAATGCATACATAAGATTCATCATTAAAATACAAATGTCAGATCCAGTATTAAAATACTAATTTCAGATTCAGCACGGAACCAGGTCCAATCTTAAAACATATATTTTTAAATTTATATATTTTTAACTTAATTTAATATAAACTGCATTTCTGTGTTCAGATAAACTAGACATGAAATATTATTAAATCTGAAATAGTACTTAATATATATATATGTGAAAGTGATTATATGCATCTCGATAAGCTAAGTCTAATTCCGTTTAAGTTCTACCGGTTCACGCACGGATTCTGTGGTTGTTGTTTGTTGCATAAATTATTGTCACTTGCACATAAAATTAACTCAATTTCTTAAGTACAATAGGATTACGTAATCTATTGACGGGATTAACACCATTAGTAATTGATGAAATCAAGTTGATATTCACTTTTTGATAATAGCAGAACAGAAGTTTTAAACGATTTTAAAAAAGCATCGTGGTTGAATTCAGTGGTAGATATGGCATACGGGTGAATGAGGAAGTAGAGCCTCAAATGTCCCAACATCGCAATTCCTATCGATTAAAGGGCTCAGATAATATAATGAATGTTAGACCAAGCATGAATATGCAAATACAGAAATAATATACGAAAGTTTCGGGCCGAAGATTAAGATTAAAATAACTCTTAAATAACAACAGGTAGGAGCGGCTTGATGTTGATTTTTAACCCGGGCGGTGTGGCAGGGATTGCTTTTTGGCGCCTCCTTCCCTCTCCGGCGAAAACAGGAGATTTTCACAGATGCACAGTGAGCCATATACCCTATAAAAGTGGCCATGTCTCTGAAAGAATTTGTCTAAATTTGTGTCTTTTTAGAGAGATTTTCTACTGTTGGGTCAATTAAAAAAAATTTTGAACTTGACTTTATTTTGGGGCCTTTGACAACAGGCTCTTGCTGGGCCCCCCAAACCGCCGGGTCTAAGGCCCGAGGCTACTTAGTCAATATGTAAATGTATTGTTTTAAGTGTATGTTTGCACATGTACGTAAAAACTGTTTGATACGACTGTAATTATAAAAACAGCTATGCATTTTCTATTAATGCAAAATTATTTTGCTGTGGAGTACATCCATTTTGAAACGAATATTAGTAGATTAAAATCGAATTTTTAATGCAAGTTTTGATCGACCAAAAGTCGGTTTAATGTGAAGGTAGATTTAAGGTGTGATCCTTTACCAAGAATAATAATTTTATATTTACTATAGGTCTTTAGGCATTAACGTAGAGTTTTCAAAATTATTGAGGGGGCGGAGGGGGCTGAAGATCCACTGGCCCAGTAATTCTACGCCTATATCTTTAGGAATGAGCTTACAGTAGTTTTCAAGCTTTGCCCTTTTCCCTCCCCACCTCTCCAGTGGCGGATTTACCAATGGCCTAAGTAGGCCTACGGCGGAAATTTTTTTACCAAAGGTTTGCCGATGGGGAATTTGCAAAGGCGGGGTTCAATTTTTTGGTGGCCAATTGAATTGATTTCGAATTATGTTCAGAGCCGTAACTAGACATTGGCAAAGGGAGAGCTGCCAATGGCGCCGCCTCGAGAGAAGCTCGGAAGGCGCCAAATTTACGAATACTTGCGAAAAGACGAATTTTAAATAACCGCCAAGGGCGTCAATTTAGGAATTTCACAAAAGCGCTAATTGGCGCAGTATAGCCCAGATGCTCTTGCGCCATAAAACATCCAAACAAACAAACAAAAGCGCTAAAATCTCTCGTTATGCCTCTAATTACGTTAAGACCTCTGGTTAAAGATTGAGCGGCAAAATATCTCAGTCTGCTGGCGGCACAATCGTAAATCCGCCTCTGCCTCTCTCCAGAAAATGTTTTCTGGATCCGCCTTATGTTTGATGTGTGTTATCAAGAAGTGGATATTAAATGATAGCATTTCTCTCTAATCGTCCGTATTCATACGTTCTTTTCCGTAGGTAGTGACGTAGTGTGCAGGGTGGCCAAAGACGTCAGTCGAGACGGAGAATTGAGGGTCACGTGTGAGATCTCTGATCGCAGTGCAAGCGATAAGCTTTCCGACGGTGCCTTCGACCAAACACATAAACTTCGGTTAAACGAAGATCGTGTTGCGGACAGTGAGCTGTTGAAGGATACTGGCGGTGCTCCCGACGTCAGACTTCGACGATCCTCCGACATGTTAGACACTTTTACCGGGTCTCAAGATTCCGAAGAACGGGATAGTGACGGAGTTTCAGGAACGATCGAGGTCTGTCAACCAGAGACTAAAGCAACTTACGAAGAACATCAGTATGATAGCATCATAAACTCCCGTTCGAGTTTTGGGAATGAGGTGTCAGAGAATGCCGTGTCGCCATCTAGTGGTGAGTTTATTAATAAATGTTGGTATTCAAAAATTCCATTACATTTCAGACGCCACCATTACAATAACGCTCATAATTTACTTTCCACCTTTAATTACCACAAATATTACTATTTAGAATTGCTGAATTTGATATTAAATAGGGAAATGAAAGAGAAAAACGTGAAGAGCTGTATTCTCTTCTGTTTGTTTACGTTGCTACGTCTTGCACAACATGTTTGTTAAGGCTTGTTGAATCTGTAGTAATCAAATCTACGCCCTACATAGGTAGTAGTTAAATCTACGCTCTACGTAGGTAGTAGTTTAGGTAGTAATCAGACCTACACTGTACCTAAGTAATTGTTAAATCTACGTTTTACGTAGGTAATAGTTTAGGTAGTAATCAAATTCCTACTCCTGTTAATCCGCTAGTAATCAAATTCCTACTCCTGTTAATCCGCTAGTAATAAAACCTACAATAGAGATATCTGCTGGTCGAATACGACCAGCCAGTAGTTTTTTTCAGCCTTTGAACAGCGAATTAGCTCTGTCCTTTTAATTTTATTAATTGACTATCTCCTTCAATAACTTGCTAATTAAGGATCATTACCATTTGACGACGTTATTTCGTTATAAAAAACTTGTGAGTGATTGTTTGAAGGCCCTGAGACTACATTCTTTCGTGTAGCTTATTCTATACTTCCAGTCCTTTAGAACCTTACTTCAGCACTGCGCACACACACTATTACGTTTACCTGTACTACTACTCCTCTAACTTCAACAAATAAGTTACAAAACTGCATGCAATGCCTCCAACTCGCCTCGTCCAAAAATTATTAATGGTTTCGAAAACTGTTTGAGAGATGCCAGTGAGACGGCTGTTGACCATCAACACCAAGGTTGATTACCTAACTCAATCCTGGCGCAGTATAGCCCAGATGCTCTTGCGCCATAAAACACCTAAACAAACAAACAAACCAACTCAGTATTTTTGGAACGCTTCATTTTGTGTTCTTCTTGCTTCTGGCTATTCAATTCCTCCAAGTTTCATTCTAGTGGTCAGGGGCAGATTGGGTCCTCTCAAAGGGCGAATACCTTGGATTATCTGAGGACGCGAGTCCTATAGCCCATGAGGGCGCAAGTCCTATAGCCCATGAGGGCGCACCTTCCCGTTGTCCGGCGCCCCAGTCCGCCCCTGTTAATGGTTGCATTCCACTTGCAATTTCTAAAACTGTCCAAAAACAACAACAACAACCTTTTTTAACCCATGATATGGTGGATTATTTTTTTTAGATACGCCGTGAGTCACAGTTTGCTTTTGTAAGTTGTTTTTTATATTTTGAACACAAGTGCAATACCATACATTGGTTATGGGATATCACGGGTATCATACAAAAGCTTAAACACTGGTAAAATAGCAAATATAGGTCACTCGAGTTCTTGGACACGTCAGCAGTCATTCATCAGGCGTAGTAGGAAGAACAGATGATGACGCTTCTGAAGTCTCGGGTGATCTATTTTACCAGTGTTCACAACCATTGGCGTACGCAGGGGGGAGTGTGTGTTGATGGGGTTGTAACCCCCCATTGCGATGAAATTTTGTATATTTAACATAGGAATATGTGAGTTGCAACTCCATGACACCCCTCTTACGAACTTTGTGCGTACGCGTATGTTTACAACCCGTTGTATATAAACATCTTCTTTGGCACTTCGTACTTTTATTGTTTGTTTGGATTTTTTTATGGCGCAAGAGCATCTGAGCTATACTGCGCCAAACATGGTCTTTGTACTTTTAGTTTCCTAGTTTAGATATCAAAATTATATTAATCGCAGCTCACTTTTGTAAATGATCTTTTATATTTTTGAGCACAACAATAGTACCAAATGTTGGTTACATGATATCATGAATAGCAGGGTGGTGTTACTCTCAGTTTCTGATCAGTGACGTAGGAAAAGGGGGCTCAAGCCCCCCCATTGGACGTCAAAACGCATTATTTTCTCTAAGGCGACATCGCATAACCTTCTCTGAAACTACTGGAGCTTCCCAACTACCACTAAAACTCCCCACGAGTTTTGAATTGCTGCTCTATTGTTTCTGATACACATGTATTTGCATTGACGCAGTTAGTTCCGTAGAACGCTATCTTCGGCACCATTATTGGATGATGACGTCAGCTTGTGGCATGGCTTCGCTTATTCGTAGGGTGTCATAGAGAGAGGAGAACAGAAAATAAACAACAACAAGCTGATATGAGAGGCTATTTCGTCCGCGATTGATTTGGCCCATCGCACTTCGATCCCCACGCGATAAGCCCTCTTTAAAAACGCAACTTAAAAGATTTTCTCGATGCTAGTTTCTAAAATTAGGCGCTTTATCGCCTTTTGCCTTCC
Source organism: Dysdera silvatica (assembly GCA_006491805.2). Lineage (NCBI taxonomy): Eukaryota > Metazoa > Arthropoda > Arachnida > Araneae > Dysderidae > Dysdera > Dysdera silvatica. The sequence continues at coordinate 26,037 of QLNU02006162.1, read as the reverse complement.
GCTTTCGTGCGATAAATTCTCCTCTAATCTCCTTTCTATCATAGAGATACATGACAGGAATGGTTGATACATTTGTGCTCCAAAGGTCGCCATTTTCACTTTTAGTGGAGATGCTGTCTG
>QLNU02006162.1:0-25817 GCA_006491805.2 Dysdera silvatica | reverse complement strand
GTTGATGTTTTAATAGAGTCAAAGGCCTTCTCATAGTCAATAAATGCCACACACAATGGAAGTTCATATTCATGTGTTCTTTCAATTAATTCTCTTAATACTTGAATATGGTCCACTGTACTGAATCCACTTCGAAATCCAGCTTGTTCTCTTGGTTGAGCTGCATCTAATTTTTTCTGCAGGCGATGTGTTAGCACTTTTGTGAAGATTTTATAAATAGCAGGTAACAAGCTAATTGGTCGGTAATTTTTTAAATCCTCTTTATCACCTTTTTTATGCAAAAGAATTACTGTTGCAGAATCCCATTGGTTTGGTATGTTACCACTGTTGAGGCATTTGGTAAAGAATTTTGCGAGTATGTCTTCTACATGTTCTCCAGCTTCTTTTAAGATATCTAATGTAATGCCATCATCGCCAGGGGATCTTCCTTTCTTCATACTTTTTATTGCAAATGCTACTTCTTCTTTTAAGATTTTAGGAGCTGTTCCTTCGACTATCTCAGAGTCTTCGTTTAATCCACTGTTTCCCTCATACAGCTTTCTGTAGAATTCTTCAACTCTTCTAAGTATTTCTTCCCTATTTCTTGTTACAGTGCCATCCTCTCCTTTTAATGCAATGATGTGTTTCTTCCCAATAGACAAACTCCCTTTAACAACCCTAAGGCTCTTGTTGCTTTCAATGGCCTTCCTTACTAACTCACAATTGAATTTTCTTATATCTTCTTTCATGTTTTTGCGCAAAGTTTTGCAAAGTTCTACATACTCGATCTTGCGACTGGTATTTTGATTGTCCACCTTCATAAGTCTTCGCCTTTTCATGAGTTGTTTCGTCTTCTCAGATAATTTGCTATTCTGCTTTTTACATATTACACCACCAATTTCCCCAGCAGTTTCAATTATTGTCTTAACAATGTTTTCATTTGCTTCTGAGATGTCAACTTCTTCAATAAGTCCTTCCAGTGCAGAAAAGCGATTTTTTAATTCCAACTTGAATGCCTCGGTATTTTCTTTTAATTTCTTTAAATCCACCCTCTTACATACTTGTTTCCTAATGAGCTTCTGCCTTTCTAGTTTAGTATTTAAGTGCATTTTACATCTCACCATTCGATGATCACTTCCAGTATTAAATCTGTTCAGTACGCTGCAATCTTCAATAATTGATTTCTTGTTTGCCAGTATATAGTCAATTTCGCTGGTTCCTCCATTGGGGTGTTTCCATGTCCATTTTCTTTGTAGTTTCTTCTTAAAAAATGAATTCATGATGCTAAGATTTTCAGCTTCGGCAAATTCTATGAGTTGATCGCCACGTTCATTCCTTTCCCCGTATCCGTATTTACCAACCGATGTCTCTCCTTGTTCCTGTTGTCCAATTCTTGCATTAAAATCTCCCATGATGAGCTTGATGTGTTGTTTCCCCTTGGTATGTAGCTGTTTGATTTCTTCATAGAATTCCTCAACCTCCTCGTCGGTATGGCTTGATGTTGGTGCATATGCCTGTACTATCTGAAGTTGGTATCGCTGGGTTAGTTGAACAACGAGCCTCGCTGCTCGATCTGACGTGCTTTCGACTTCAAGAAGGTAGTCTTTAATTCTTTTGTTGATTAAGAAGCCAACACCACTTGTTCTTCCAGTTTCCGTTCCTCTATAATAAAACAAATGTCCACTTTTAAGTTCCACCAACTCTTCACCTTTTCTTCTAACTTCACTGAGTCCTACAATGTCCCATTTGATCTTGTCAAGTTCTTCTTCCAATTCTTGAAGTTTTGCTTCAGAAGCAAGGGATCGTCCATTATACGTTGCCAAGGTCAATAACAAACGGCAGCCTGGGCCATTCCAGTGATTCTTAGCACCCCCTGCTTTCATGCCACGCTGACCGCTGCCTTGATCAGGAGCACTCCAGCACCTGGAGACTAGGGGCCATGGTTTTTGGTGTATTAGCATATTGGAGGAATTAGCCATCATTTCACCACGCTGGCTAGACGGGTTGGTGAATTAGCCCTCCCCTTCCGCCTTTCTATCCGTGCAGCAAATATTAATTTGCCTCATAAATAGAAAGCCCAGCCTGCACCACTTGAAGGCGGGGTAGGACACTAGGTTACTGGCCTGGCCGGTTCCACACATCGTCACATACGTTCAGCGTGTGGGTCTCCTTCCAGTTAGATACCAGCAACCCTTTTGCAGGCCATATATATATATATAATACATTAAATCAACTAATTAAAATTATTTGTTTGTTGTAGTCGCTATACCCATATTTGTTTTGATCGGGTTTCATTGTACTTTGAAAATAACAATTTTTTTTTATACTTTTATATGCTTTTGTTTTCATTATTTTCTTTTATTTTTTGAATGTCTAATTCAGAGTTCAGGGGGCAAGTGCTGTGGAGCCTGGAACCCTAAAGATCCCCAGTGCGAAGCTCGAAAACCATAACAAACGTAATTTGTCATAAAACCATAATAAACGTAATTTGTCATAAAACCATAATAAACGTAATTTGTCATAAAACCATAATAAACGTAATTTGTCATAAAAACCATAATTGATTTTTTTTGGGAGGGGGTGATCTATTAAGCTGAGAGACTGGGGGCTTTTAAATCCCGTTCCCGGCCCTCACTCCTTCGTTTGAAGATATTTGAGGAAATGAAATATTTTTAAAAAACATGTGAGCGAAGAAGGAGAATCTTAAAGACATGTAGTTTCATCTGTTGCAATGTAAATAAAATAATTTCTAAATAAGTGTTCTCACTTTCTTCAATGATTGATCACATACCTTTAGCCAAGCCGGGACCAGCAGGGGGGGCATGGGCCCCAAGTTGCTCCTTCATCCTGGCTACAGCCCTGGTTAATCATCAATGGTTTCATTGATCTTAGAAAGAGAATACGAAATGTTTTGAAGAAATTGAGGTCGACAGATAGATGAACTGCTTTTATGGGATAGTTGTGCTCGGGAAATTCTGTCACATAAAGAGAAAAATACATTAGAAGATAGTTGTTTGACTAAAACAAGCAGCAACTTGCTATCAAATGGATGACGAAATAAATCACCTCATGCTAAAAACGAATAACAAGATTCAGTTATAATAAATAAAGAATAACGCAATGTAATGATTTGTGTTAAGGAGCAGGGCGGACTGGGTCCTCTCAAAGGGCGCATACCTTGGATTTTCGGAGGACGTGAGTTCTTGTCCATTGGAAGGTGCGAGTCCTATCGCCCATAAGGGCCGGGCCCCTGTTACGTAGTTAGGGACTTTGGTACTATCAAATTCGCAACTACATTGCTGGCTATTACAAATAATGCATCAAGGAAGACAAGCGACATCAAAGCCACATGTATCAAATACACATCTTATTCATAAGTAGAAATCAACTTTATAAGCGGAAAGATTTTTGCTTACAAATTTTAACTGTACAGTGGTACGTTATTTTGTATACACAGCTTATTTATTAAAGTAATTATTGACTTGCAGTAGACTTGACTAAAGGTATTCTTTGACTTGTTACTTTGGCTTAAAAATCAGTCCATGCACTGCTCCATTAATTGAGAACTTGTCTATAGTAACGCCTTATATACACTTGCAAGGAAGGGAATGCCTGAAGCCTGTAGCTTAATGGTAAAGCCCTTGACTGGAAACGAAGAGATTGGGAGTTCGTGTCCCACCAGGGGGTCGATAAATAATTTTTTGTGACAGTAATTTATCACTTTCATAGTTTATGTTACTAGGATATAAAAAAAAACATGCAGAAGACAAATTAATCGGTAACTTGTGTTGCCATCACTGAGGGCAATCAATAGCTTCTGTTAATTTCGGGCGGATCTGATGTGTTCTTCCTTGTGCTGCTTCTTTAATAATCAGTAGTGCATTTTACTTCATGATACTTTGAATTTTCCAATTCACGAATTTTTGCTTTTGTTTCTTTTAGATTTGGAGCACTCCGATTCCGCCAACCGAAAAGTAAGAGAAGGCACAACAGGAAAGCGAGCTAAATCATCGAAAAATAGCATTAATACGCATCCACTTGACGCGGAAGGGACGACTTGTAGCCGATCCCCGAACTCTGAATGTGAAGAGAGAGCCACAGTGAACTCTGAACAATTATACGAATGTTCGTTTTGTGCATTTCAAACGTACAGTTATAGTGCATTGTCCAAGCATACCAAGTCTCAACATATGTCTTCCGAAAAAGATAAATTTCCCAGCGATCCTGCCTCATCAGCATCTGCATACTGTGAGGCATGCAGCATACAGTTCATGTCTGCGAAAACTTACCGTGTTCACAAAGCGTTTTATTGCAAGTCGAGGCATGAATCGCTTGCTTCAGATATTCTGCAGATGCATATACCACCTGAAACCGATTCTCGTGAAGATATATCTGGGAATAAACATAAAGAAAACTATGCTCATACAAATGGAATGGTTCCCAATGTCATTCATCCCCGAGCCATTTTTGCGGCCATATCCACGGACCCTCTCATCCTTTTACCCTGCTCTTTAGTAAGTGGACAGGGCTTAGTACCCCAAAATGGTCTTATATCGACTGGTGTGCCAATTGTATTACCGACGGGTTTACCTAGTTCAGCAATTGTTGAAAATGGATCCACATCTTCCGTACAGTTGAATCCGACACGAGATAGAACCACTAAAAGCACAGCACTTAGCACAGCGCATCAGCCAATCGTTGAAACAAAATGTGGCATCAGTGATTGCAGTGAAGATTCAACAGATAAAAAGTTTGATGACATCGATGTTTTAAATCTCTCGAAATCGGAAGAAAAAACTTTACCGAAAACTAAAATTTGTTCTGATGTTTCTGAGGATGTACCTCTGGACCTGAGTATCAGAAAAAGGAAGACATCATGCTTTGAAGTGCAGCGTTCAGAACCCCGACCCGTATTGAAAAGAAGAAATTCTTTTGCTTCTGTCTCGCCTACTACTCCTCCAGTTCATCAATCTTACTCGAAAAGGTTGCTTTCTGCATCCCCTGAACCACACAATCTTGCAAACCATCATACATCTAATATAAGAAATCTAATATCACAAATCACCACCGTTTCGCCACCAGCATTCAGCAATGATGCTTCAAGCTCATCGGGTTTTGGTGCATCGTCGGCACCAACTTTAACCATCAGCGACGTCCATACGTTATGCAGTGCCCGAGAGGATTCGTCTCCAGCACCACCAGTTTTACTTCCTGTTTTGGAGAACCCTGCCAACGCGAATGCTCGACGACCAGCAATACCTTATAGTCTTCCACCTCCAAAACTGCTGAAGCAAGGAAACAACAGATGCGAAGATTGCAATATCGTTTTCTATAAGTATGACAATTATCTCGCGCATAAGAAGCATTATTGCGCATATCGTCGTCGGCAGCTGGCCGATCAGATGAAAGAAGACATATCTAGAGCTAATTCCGATGTGTCTTCATCAGACGATAATAGTGGGAGTGCTGGACAGTCCGAATCTGTAAATTACGAGGAAAAATCCAATGCTAGGCCACTAAATCAGAACTTGGAGTTTGCACTGGAGAATCTTATCACAGTTCACGCACAATCGACTGTTAGCAAACCATCGCAGTCTGCTATATTCAGATGTGATGCATGTGGCGTGAAATTCAGCACTGCTGATAATCTGAACGCTCATCAAACTTATTACTGTTCAAGAAAAGCGGAATTTCCGTACCCAAAATTTAATAACAACAACAATAATTCATCAAGAAAAAATAGCAAATCTCGCGATGAACAAACCCAATCTTGTCTGACATGTGGCGAATCTGAGGATGGGCACGAAGAACTATGCTGTCCAGAAGAATGGAAATGTAATTATTGTGACATCGTCTGTCCTTCCCTCAAATCTGCAAGAAAACATTTATTGACGCATTCTGAGATACGCGGATTTTGCTGCATTGTTTGTGGATATCGAGGAAATACCCTAAGAGGGATGCGTAGCCACGTCTATGAACATTTGAACGGGGACGCTTCTCAGATTGAAGACATTTTGGCCTCTTCGGTGGTTGTGGATCCTGTGTTCTCTGGACGACGAATAGCAGAATTCGGTGACAATGAAGAAGCTTGTGTTTCATCCGCTCGGGATGTTAAATTAATTGCAGACGATCCCAAGGATGCGCAATATGACGCAAGCAGGATGAACTCATCGCGCGACAATGTGGTCTCTGATGAGTGCTCTCTTTCGCCACACCGTAACACTCATATATCGGTGGCATTGCCAGCTTTATCAGCTAATGAGAATAAAGAGTCATTGATTTTAAAATACTCACCTTATTCAAAAGAAGAAGAAACAGACTACGACGAAAGACAAACGACAGTAGAGAGCGATGGGTCTGAAACGGGTCATAATATTCCTGCAGGTATTATGTGTGACGTACTCATAAAAACAGAAACTGAAGATTTTCCTTCATCGCCAGAAAAGATCGTTCCAGAAAGGAAATCTTCTGATCTTGTTGATTGTCCTACCCCATTCTGCCATATAAAAGAAGATCCAGCGACTCCCGAAGATAAAGTAGAGCCCGAATCCGAAGAGGAAATCGATGTCGAAGAAAGTGTTGATAAGCTTGACATCAAGACTGAAGCTCCTCCTACGGCGACAAGTGCTGCCACATCTGTTATTTGCCGGGTATCTTCTTGTAGAGACGGTTGCAAGGTGAATAACGAAATCACCAAAGAACCTCCGAACAATAACACCCATCTGCCAAAGAAGAGAAAGTTAAAAACAGGTGTGAAATCAGGACTCGAGCTTAAGTACTGTAAATCCTGCGATATTACGTTCCATCATTTGTCAAACTTCGTGGCTCACAAGAAATTTTACTGCGTTTCAAGAAACTTCCAGCAGGAAACTGCTCCTGTACAGTAACTTCCCCCACCACCTTTATAGGTGCTCATCATATGAAGTACATTTTTGTACAGACGCGTTTCTACAAGATTTTGGACCTTTCACGGTGAGGAATACCAGAAGGGGACTGTCATTATTTTTACTAACCATGAGCTTACTTTGTTTTGTAAACTGCAGCGCGCATTTTTGCCAGTAAATTGCTGATGTGATTTGCATTTTTGAAGCAAACTTTTTCGTTAATACTATCAATTATCGTAAGAAATATTGACTTAGTATTGCACAAATTAAACGAAATGTATTTAAGGACTGATAATATTAATAAGAATGTGTAACCATGCTACAGAACAGCAATTCAACAGCTGTTTCCGTTAGACTTCCCTAAGTATTGTCAGGAGTGTCAATCTGTGTACAAACACCAGCATTTCCTCTTCACGTCATTGTCAGTTTCAGTGGAGATGTGACCACCTTTTAATTGAGAAGTTAGGTAGAAAACACTAATTAATTAATTCGAATTTAATTAATTTGATTATTGAATAATTCCGTTGTCAACGCTTATTAGCATTAATTGTCCTTATTTTTTTTAATTTTCAATATCATCAAACGTTTAAAAAGAATAAAATTGTCAATCGATTTTCCAAGCCGTCTGTCTAATAATGATTTGTTTAATTAAACATTAATTATAATTGCATGCTATAATACTGATGTTGTCATGATACATCTGAAAATTGAATTTTGACGTTACTTTGTCATCGCTTTTTATGATTGGGCTTTGAAATATGTGTATTCAGATTTGAGTTCCAAGAAAAACATATTTTTTTTTGCTGATCAAATAGTATTTGAAGGGGTAGAAAGAAGTAACAGGGCGTAAGTGACAAAAAGTTTTTAAAGATTGCCTTTGAGGTAACGATCTTTAAATTTTATGGACAAAATATGTATATGCTCCCGTCATATGATTCGCATAAAACGAAAATCTAAAAATTTAAATAGATCTCCTGTTTCATCTTAAAAAAACTCTAAAATTCTCAAAATTTCATCAACTTTGAAAATTTTCTCAAAAATAGTTTTGTCATTTGCACCCGTTTGCTTCCAACCCCTTCATTTAATTTCCTAATTTTTGCCCATATTAAAAATATAAATTAAAAGTTATCCACTTCCCTGGATAATTTAATAATATAGTGGACTTCCTGTCATCCGGATAATTCATTTAACCGGACCTCGATACTTCATTTAGAATAGTGTTCCTCAAGGTGCGTTTTGCGGAAACCTGAAGCTTCTGAAAGGAATAAATGAAACATTGCCGAAAATTTTAAGAAAATCTGTGAATTCTGTCAATCCCTCTTCCCCTAGCGACAACCCCGTATCTATCGTAACCAATACCCCGTAGCAACTGAAAAGTATTGGCTACTTCACTATGTTGATTTACTGTTTATTGTTATGTTTATAAACAGCAAATCAACATATTGGCTACTTCATTATGCTGATTTGCTGTTTATTTTTATGTTTATAAACAGTAAATCAGCATGTTGGCTACTTTATTACGCTGATTTGCTGTTTATTCTTATGTTTATAAACGGTAAATCAGCATATTGGCTACTTCATTATATTGATCTACTGTTTATTTTTATATGTCCAAGCAGAGATAAGTAGTAGCCCTTTAGATTTCCGTTGAATAATATTTATAAAGGAGTGCTGTGGCTAGGCATATAGTAAGAAAATAGTTCCTTAAAATATATAATTTGAGAGCCATTCATCGAGAACAGTGTATTTCTCAAAGTTCAGTTGCTCACGGACCCCTTAAGCATTACTTTTTCATTGCGGACCCCTAGGGAGAAGGTCCGGATCACTTTCCAAATGAGAGAGAGAGAGAGAGAGAGAGAATTGAAAAGTACATTTATCTGAGAAACTAAGGGTTGCCAACTTCGTTTAATAATACTGGGCCCTACTGCAGGGGCCAGCAATTTTTTGAGGATGATATGTGGTTGTAATATTGCAGTACCCTTCTGCGTACTAGCTCACACCCATAAAGATGTGTATGTTTTTTAGTATCCAAATATTAATGGCAATTAAATAGGCTTTCCAATTTTAAGAATCATATTTGGAATTTAAGTTTTGCTTTTAAATCATTCCACCCGATGTAAGTTGTCGACCCATGCTATATGGAGTTCCGAATTCGATCCTAGAAGTCAAGGCGCCATTTTTTTTTTATTCAACAAATCAGATTTTCTGGCAAATCAAACCATAGCGATATAAAGAAAGCAGAATGTGTAATAACTGGGAAACATCCAACAAGAAATTAGCGCCCAAAGTTGAGTTTTCCTTCACTTTATATGGGGTTCTATGTCCGATCCCGGAAGTACGAGCGTTTTCCTTTTGGCGTTAAAAAAATTGTTTTACCATGTTGAATGAAATCATTAATTTTCTTAAATAATTCAGTTTTGCCCTGACAAATCAAATCGTGCACTGTAAAAAGGATGCGGAATTATAATAACTGAGAAACGACTGGGATTTTCATCGAAAGTCAGGTTTTGTTTTACCCAGATGGTAAAGATTGTTATAGGGACGTCCGAAGGATGTCCAGAACGTCCTCGTGACGTCCCAAGGACGACCTTTGCTATCTGAGCAGGGGTTGGTAACCAAGCCTACACCCATAAAGATGCGAGTGTCTAGTTTGCAATCGAACTATTAGAACAAATTAAGTAGATTTTTAAAATTTAACAACCATATTTTGAATTTAATTTTTGCTTTCAAATCACTCCTCATTCCATGTTACGTAAGTTGCAGACGCCGTCCTTATTGTATTTTTACTCTTCACGGATTGGCACCTTTTCGAGCAGTGGTATTAAATACAGTATTTCATTGGTTTTTCTTCCGAAATTCCTGTGGACCTCTTGATTGACGGAATTTACAGGTTTTCTTGGAATTTTCGGTGGTGTTTCACTGACTTTGGAACCCCTGGACGGTCATCGCAGCATCCCAAGATTCCACTGTCCATCCTTTGTGAAACATTTTTTTTTGAGGGTTACTAGATTACATCGTTCTCAAGATGATTCGTCCTTTGTAACCATATTGTGTCACGTGATCCAGACTCAGAGCCGTCTAGAGCGGGGTAGAGACAGTAGAAGCTGCAGCTCATGAGCTATGATGAAGACTAGGAGCCCGCTATGGCAAGGACCTATGCTGTTGGGGGGCCCCGGACCTGGAAAAAGTATGCCTCTACCCATGGAAGGGGACGTGGGGGCTGGTCGAAGAGCGCTTGGGGCCCCCTATGGCTCCCCCGTCCAGGCCCCAATCGGTTTGGATAACAGGAAATCTATTTGGGAAAGGCAATTTTTGTAACCCATCCTTCGTTTGGAGTTACTGAACTGGTGAATTCTCGCAGTTGTATTTAAAAGGCAATTTACATATTTCCCCTAACATCATCATCAGCGATGATGAATAAAAATTAAATTTTCATTATCAATAACAGAAGTTATGAACTTTTAAATGAAGTATTAATCTCATCATCATCTTCACCCAAGTGATATTTTGTAATTAATTTTGTGTGATTCTTACCTATCGCTATGTATTATCCGCTATTTTTCGCTTCATTCATCGTTTTCCTTTATGTTGCAAAGGTTAATTTTAACCGATGATTAAAGTTGTGATCACTTTAACATAAAACTGGACATAAGATAAAAACATGGATTAGGCGAATGCTTCGCCTGATGACGAGTATGAATGACTATGTATTATTCATTAATTCTTGTGTTGTAGATTTCTCTGAATCTGAGAATTAAAGCTTTTCTAAGAACAAGATTGAATGTTAAAATACGATTTTTAAATCATTGAAACAACTAATTTTACAGTTTTCTCGTCCCTTTTTTCGTATATTCCCATTCACCTGTTTTTGTGTATTTTTGTTCCAATTCTTTCATCCGCGTTAACTTATTTCTTCAAATGCCATAAAAATGATTGTTCTTATTAAGGATAATAGTTATTCCATGTAGGAGGGAATCATATAAAGGCCAAATAATTTCTGATCATAACATCATGATCATGAATACGAATGACTTTAGTGATCATTAGCAATTTTTACGGACAGTTTCATGCTCTTTTAATATATTAAATACGGTGATAATGAGGTCTTAAAATCTGTGGAGTTAGGTAAGCGCCTCACAATCAGAACCAGGATGGTAAAAGTGTAAAAGTGTAAAACTAAACACGTAAAAGTGTAAAACTATATTGGCGAAAGGAAATTTATTTTGAGAGATTTCTGTTGAGCTTAAATCAATTTGGGATCACTCTTTTTAACAGTTGTCATTTTCACAGTGATATGGGGTATGAAACCATAGCGTATGCTGTTCCGTACCCATGGGCGCCCATATGGGGGAGGGGAGGGCAGAGGGGACTCAGTCGTTTAAAAATTTTATTTAGTCTCACCTGCTATGCATTTACTTTCAAAAGTTTTACAGTCACATTTTAAAATAAAGGTACTTTTTAACTTACTACTAATTGTCAAGCAGTATCAATTATTTTTGTAGCCTTTTGGTATCTTGTATATTCACTAAAATTCTCGAAAGCTTTGAGAAGGAGGTAATAATTTTTCTCAGCCCCCGCCCCCCTTCAGAAATACTCGTATGGGCGCCCATGTCCGTATCTTCTTTTTTTATCAAGTGAAGACAGATTGCTCATTTTCATTTGATAAAAGGTCCTGTAACGTGTTATAATTTTAAACTTTAAGCCAGTGATTAAATAACAGCTGCTATGGAGTCTCCGGATTAATTATTATATTGCCTTATTAATTCATAATCAATTTCGAGGAGAACAATTCCTTTCTTTAAACTACAGGAAATAGTTATTAATTATTAAGTCAATTTATAATATTCCTAAGCCTGTGAGCCAGAACTATCCAAAATTGATTTTGATATAAGCATGTCATGCTCTGTAACTATTTATCAAATAAAATAGACTAGTTAAAACGTTTTACGAGAATGGTTAAGACACATCAACGTACTTCTCGAGATACTGCAGAGCAAAACATGACTGAAATATAATATAAAACGCAAGACAAGAAAGCCTGCTACACTTAAGACGTAGACACTTAAGACCTTTGACAGGTATCTGGTATTTGTTGGATGCTTTCTTCGAAAACTATGTATACCATAGATATAATAACAAAGGTTAAAATAGTTAATACACCTTCCGCTGCAGTTTCTGCCTCATATTTTTCATTCTATTAGCATAGGTCAACAGGGGCGGACTGGGCGCGCTCAAAGGGCACATACCTTGGACAATCGGAGGGCGCTGGTCCTGTAGCCCATAAGGGCGCAAGTCCTACCGCCCATGAGGACGCACCGGCGGCTCAATCCGCCCCTGAAGGTCAATATTTTTACGAACGCCAGCCGTGTCAGAAAGTCAATAAAGAATCCGGTGAATGTTTTCTCAGCGTACGATTGCCTGTAAATAATTTCCGTTTCTGTGTTGTTACTCTTGACGAAGGACGCATATGATGAAAATAATTGCTGATTGTGGACATTAAATTGCATTTATTATTGAAAAGCGTTGGGTTTTCTTGGTGCGTCATTACTGAACATTAAATTGGTGCATTAAGGTTTGTTATATTTTTGAAATTAGATGTGCTGAATGATTTTAAATTCAATAACTGAAATAATGCTTTTGTTCGTTTATGCTTTATGACGAAGGACAGCAAAGGTCATGTAGCCCCAGAATCTGCAGCTTTCTAAGGAGTCAAAACCTCTTAAGACGTAGGGGACTAATTTAGAATAATAAACTCTGGCTTTTACACACAGCTGCCTAAAAGTTCTTGTAAGCTTCTCCAATCCCCAAATTTAAATATAATTGAAAAAATTTAAAGTATGAAAGTTATAGCAACGCAAGAGCAGACAGATATTAAATTATTTCAAGCTTTGGGTTAGAAAGAGAAGAGAATATAAAGCCGTGGCTTGTTACGAGATTCTCTTTCAGAATACAGTGATGCTGACAAGAAAAATTGAGATTTTTCTATGGTTCTGTATTTTGCTTGTTTTAAAGAGTTGAGCTATTGTATATCTTCGACAGAGACGCGTAAAAATCTTGTAATACCTTAAATCAACGGTTCTTTAACTTTGCAGAACAGCGGACCCCCTTCAGAGATCACTCACCCTCGCGGACCCCCAAGAATTAACTCAAAGTTTAAAGCCCGGAATTTGCATCATATGTATTTATTTCTAGTGTTTCATCGCTAATTTTCACCATTTAATGAAGGAATTTTTCGTCCCCTCATAATTTATTCTTAGCATTAAAGAGTAATTGCTCTTGTTTCGGTATTTTTTCGAATCTTTGTGGAACACTGGGAGGGTCTCGCGGACTCCCTGATAGAGTCCCGCGGACCCCATTTGAAGAACTGCTGCCTTAAATGATTGAATGTTGTTTTTACGTATTAATGAATACGGATTTAGGTCATGGAGCCCGGTGCGAGTCCAAAATTTGGCGCCTCCACCCCCGCTAAATAATTATTTACAAAATAATTCTTTTCGTGGCGCAGTTGGTTTTTATTTCCAGGGATCTCCTCAATAGGCTACTGAACATTATTACAAGACGGGAAGCCGCGATAATGAGCAAAATTTCCCTTCAACAAACAACATGTAATTAAACCACAAGTATTTTTCATGATGAGACAAGAATTAAAGCCTTACACAAGTTTCAACAAGCTGGAATGTCTTTTTGTACGGTCAAACAGAGTTCATCTATTTTCATTTCGTTTTTACTTTCCTCATCTTGTTAGCCCTTAATCCTCATTGGGCCGTTTTGTCGCTCAATTTGGCTTGGCGGCCAATGCGACGGCACCGGTCTCACCGCCCTTAATCGATTACTGATGAATAAGAAATATTAGTGCAATTTAGGATTTGATGGGCCTCATTTGAAAAAGTGTGATACGCACCTGGGCAAAATTTGTCAAATCAAATGTTTATGAAAATTCACAAGAATGTCTGAGAGTCAGTGTGTGAAATCGGTAATTTTGATACAATAATGTTAAGAAATTGACAAGTTAGTTATACTCGGGGCTTACGGTGGTTACTGGTGCTTACGGTGTTAGCGGCCCTGGGCGAAAAGATTCTGGCTACCCTAAAAAATGGTTTAACATAAACAACGATAAAATGACTGGTTTAATATTACAATGTTCTTCATTGATACAAGCGCGAAATGTAAAAAGAAAGACAATGAAATTACATTAAAAATAGGAGATATAAACAAATTAAAATATGAATTATCATTACGGTTAATTATTACTATGACTTATTATTACTCAAATTTATTAATTTGAAATTTTATTATTTTAATTTTTATTTAAAATTATTATGAAAAAACTAACTCAGTTGAATATTGCCACTTTTATTATACTATTAGAACTTACAAAGTAATTTTTCTAGTTTCTTGTTCAGCGAAATTATCAATTAAATCAAAAATTCTAAAGAATATGACAAGTCATATTCAGTTGAAATAAGTGGCGCAGTATAGCCCAGATGCTCTTGCGCCATAAAAAATCCAAACAAACAAACAGTTGAAATAAGAGCTAAAGCAGGATTGTCTAGCTGTTTTAGGCAGCGGGCCACTTAAAAATTTTTCATAGATCTCGCGGGACAGTAGCTTCAGCGAGTTTCGTGTAAAAAAAAAAAAATTAATTAATTAATTACAAAAGTCACCTTTCAGAATTCCGGTTATTTATTTGTTCACTTAAGAATAAGCTTAATAAGATTAAGCTCCCATATAAGCTTAAGAATTCGCTTAAGCTTATATGGGAAGCTGGCGCAGTATAGCCCAAATGCTCTTGCGCCATAAAAAATCCAAACAAACAATAAGATATGGGAAGGGGTTACCCATACGGTTTTTCCCGATTTCTGATGAAAAAATTAAATTTTTTTGAATTTTTTTTTCATTTCAAATAGTTTTCGGCGAGCCAGATTAACCCGGTCAGTGGGCCGTATGTTGGACAATCCTGAGCCAAAGCGTTGCTATGGGAGTCAGCCATAGTTGACCTTAAGTACGTTTTGATAAATTTCAATTTAGAAAATGTACGTTTTGCTGAAGCTACGTTAATAGGGATCGTCAGCAAAATTCTGAGAGCGATTGTAACGTTTGGTAAAGCATTTTGGAAACCGTTTTCAAGTACGTATAGTCCGTTCACGGAAAATTGTCCACCGGTCCCGTTAGAATTCAAGTGAGCTGAAGTAACAGACGGGTTGTTTCATTGCGGTAGAGAGAAGGGCGTCTTGCATAACTGGTTTTTCGCGCGCGAAAACGAAACGCGTCTGTTACTTAAGCTTCCCTGAATTCTAACGGAACTGGTGGACAATTTTACGCGAACGGATTATATTTAAGAATGATCGGGGGTGAAGAAAATAGTGTTTCCGGAATCGATCGAGTAAGAACTTTCAGTTTTGTGTACAAGTCTAATCAGTTCAAATCGTTTAAAGAAACGGCTAGCTGCTTTCAATAGCTCAGTATTTCACAGTCTTTTCATCTTTTTAACACTGGAATATTAAAAAAGAAATCCAAAGGCAGGGATATTACCACAAACATAAAGATTGAATTAT
This sequence comes from Dysdera silvatica, assembly GCA_006491805.2. Taxonomy (NCBI): domain Eukaryota; kingdom Metazoa; phylum Arthropoda; class Arachnida; order Araneae; family Dysderidae; genus Dysdera; species Dysdera silvatica. The sequence goes on along the minus strand of QLNU02006162.1, from coordinate 10,399 downwards.
ACTATGCATCTGTTCATTGTCACCTCATATATTGCAATTGTATTTGGAGAAATATTGGAAAACAAATCTAGAAAAAAATTTAGAGAAAATTCCTTGCAGCATTGGAGAGTCATATTGGAAGAAACTGGTATTATTCCAGTAAGCAAATTATACGCATATTGTATACTGAACAAAATGTACGGAAGAATCCAAAATAAAAGATTTAATGGAATAATAAATATACACTGGTGTGCAAAAATTACGGACGGAACAGTTTTTGGCATGTAACATCCCACCCCGGTGTTTCAAATGGGTACAAAAGCATACCATAACATCGTCGAGATGTAAGATTATGGAAAAGGTGAACAATACTGACCAAGAAAGGAATCCAAAGGATACAAAAGACTTTTATTCAAAAGTGGGCTTTCAGCACAGGACGACAGAAACCTGGATATTTCTGTTTTTCCAGAACATTCTGATGAAATTTTGAGAATATAGATAAAGTAAGAAAGTGATAATATTTAAAAAATTGTCGCAAGTTCCCAATACACCAATGGTGATTGAGTTTCTATGATAAAAAATCTATTTTCATATCTTATCGTTAACCTTGGCTTCATCCCAAGTGCTTGTTTTATTTGACGATTATTTTCAATTATTCGTTTTCACTCTTTATCGATTATCAAAAGTGAAATTCGATTATAATATTATCTAAAGAAAACGATATTGTAATAATCGATAATGATTCGGATAAGACGATTAATTGATTTTATGTACAGTGGAACCTGGTAAAGTGACTACCTCGGTAGCTTCATCACCTGAATAAAGCGGCTTTTTATAAGAGAGAACTGGTAGAGACGTAGCCATGCCCATACCAAAGTTCATCGTGTACAGTGACCACCTCTCTATGATGACCATCGCAGTCCAGTCCCAAAGGTGGTCACTTCAGGCAGGTTCTACTGTACTATAATTTAAAAATGTCTATAAATAATTATATCTGATTAAAGAATTATATCTTTCTTGAGAATATTTCACGTAATCTTCGAATAACGATGCATTTATAAGTATCTGCATTGAGCCAGTGCCGACCCTAGCCCCCTTAGTTTGAGCACTATCCTCTTAATGGACGGGCCCAGGATTTAAACTCAAACAGGGGTTCTGAACGAGGGCGGATACAGGGGGGGGGTCAGAGGGGTCATAAATCCAAAAAATATTTTTTCACTGCAAAAAAATTCCAACTTTCATGAAAAATGAAGGGTGTTATTCCAAGACCATGGCAAATTCTGTCCTTGAACCCCTCAAAATGAAAGTCTGTATCCGCCCCTGGACCTAAATTGGCGAACTTTGTTTGTTTAGATATATTGTATTTAACTATGCATTCATATTATATTATATATATATTAACATTGCATATGCAGTATACTGACTTGTAGAGGAAATGCCACACCCTGCAGAAGTGCTCAAAAAATGATAGAATTTTACATATAGAGGTCTTGAGGGAGTAATTTTAGCTTTGACGAATTATATGTATAAAGTAGACGTTTGCCGATTTTAATTTAGAAGTAGTTTTTGGATCACTTCAGATTTTTTGAATAATCATACCGTAATTATCATTTTTAAACCGTAATAGTAAAATAAGATTTTAACCATGTATTGCATTTAATAACCCAGATGGGACACGAAAACAAGTCACAAATAAAAAAAAAGTTTCAATTAAATTTGGAGTTTTTGCACAATACATGGGCTAAATGCCAAACAAAAAAAATTATATTCTATAAATATACATAAATAGTATTTAAATATACTCGTCTATACAGATGTTCGGTAAATAAATATATAAAAACTTTCTATAAGTTCATATACATATGTAAAATTTGCGCAAATAAATATGAATATCTTAATAATATGTTGGATTTATTGATTTGAAAATCGTATGTAAAGCTTCACTTCGTTTGGTATATTATGACCCCTGTTATACTTGCGACATTAATAATCCAACCAACCAATAACATTAGCTTATCTCTAATTATAGCATATTGGAAGATTCGGCCAACTTTTCCAATCATCCGTCTTGCACACAAAACAACAGCAAAAACAAACAACATATTAGAGGACCGTTTAATCATTACTAAAACTGTTAATCAAACATAGGCGTACGCAGAAAGTTCACAAGGGGTCATGGGATCAATGTAGGGGTTACAGAGCTACAACTCACATATTCCTATGTTAAATATACAAAATTTCATTGCAATGGGAGGTTGCAACCCCTATCAATACCCCCCTGTGCAGCCAGTATAATCAAAAGCAAATATCACAACGCTGAATAAATATTTAAAATGACTGGGTCAAAGTACTTAAATTTAGAAAATGGAAAGCAAAGGAAAATTCACACAGGGGATTGTTGAGGGTAAGGTTACTAAAAATGGGAGATGGAGCATCAGGCATTTTGATGCCTAAGCTAGGGTTGCAAATTGCATTTATTGGCGACATTTTGAAAGTTGCGCCAATCTTTACTTTCGTCGGGTAATCGCGAAGTGTTCATTATTTTTATGCCAAAATAGCGAACATTGCGCCAATGCGTAAAACCTTTATCGCCAAGGTAAATGATGCCAGAAGTGTACAACAAAATGGCGGCTGATGCTTCAGCCTATAATTCTAGGGGCTGTAGTTGAGGGGACTTAGCTATTACTGTACGTCGATTTGGTTCGTCTCATGTTACTTGTCTTCACGAGTTCGCAAGCCTGGAATTTACAGCTACACTTTGGAGTGTTTGGTCAGCCGTGTGCCAGATCATTTGATGACCGCCTCCTTGAACGAATCTGCTTATTCATGCGAGATAGGTAAAATGGTTTAGTGAACGAATTAGCATACATGTGTTATTGGTTACTATAAGTTACGTTTTCGTTGAAACAAAACAACTGAACTGTTCTATGGTCTACCGACCCCTTCGTTGAGGAAAAAACTTCAAAATTATTCCAAATAAAATCCGGTACCGAGACTTCAAAACATATGTACCCAGTAGGGCCACCACGATGGGCAATAAATTCGGCAACTTTTCGTGGCATTGATTTGATAAGCACGCGAATGTCTCCTTGGGGATCGCTAACTGTTTCAAGGACTGGATAGAGAGAGAGCATCCATTCGACTGTCAACCCTGTCCTACAGATTCTTGATTGGAGAGAGGTTTGAAAATCGTGGTGGCTAAGGAAGGAAATTGAGCATCTTGCAACACCCCCTGCTGAAGGTAGTTGTGTGGAGCCGAGCGTTATCTTGTTGCCGGGAAACAGCATTTGGTATTTCTGAAGATATTTTACAGGGATGGGCTGTAAGGAATCTTTATGACGGCGATGGGTTGTAAGGTACCTTCAAAGTTGTGTAACACCTTAGCAATGTATCGGCTTGTTCTCATTGTACTTGTCGTGCTTCCCAGAGGTAATCAGCTGTTGATGCTGAAGGAACATCCAACAGAAGATAGCATGTTGAAAATGCATTATAAACAAACTGTATACTATTTTTTGGTTTTTATTTTTTTGTTTAATAATAGTATGTAGCTAAGGTCGTGTTTATCTTTTTTTGTTCATTGCACACATGCACACACACCCTCTTTCTTTCCAACACAAGAATAAATTAAAAGAAAAATGACATTAAATAATTTTATTAAGAGACTTTCAGACACACATGGGTAGCAATTGATGTGATACACTGCGCAAAAATATTAGATAAATAAAACACAATACTGTTGCAGTTAGAAATTACATAATTTAATGTCGTGACAGCTGTTTCAGTAGCTTCTTGATACTTTTTTCAAACAAAATATACAAACCAAAAAAACTGTTGATTGGTAATGATGGTCACGGTTTTCATTATACGAGTTACAAGTAATGCTTCGGAGAAAAATAACCGTTTTTCACTGGGATAGGAGAAACGTCTCTGGATACAACGCTGATCACCGAGACGGCGGAAATGTTCAGAAAAGCAGTCAAAATTAAACTGATGAGGATTTTAAATACAGTTAATGGGGCAACAGTTTTTTGTAGCATTCTGGGAAAAATATGCTTTCACTAGGATCGTTGATAGCTCCATTGCCCATTTGAAATATGTGGAAGGCTTCGAAGAAATTAAGGGTCAGACAGAAAGTAAACGCGTTCAATTATTCGGGCATCTTGGAAGGAGAAACGATGGTTTTGATTCCAACAGTGCTGGGTGATAGAAGATTTAAGCACTTCTTGTTTTTATGCATAATTTTCGTGTTTCTTGACCCTAAATCGCAATACCATTCGTGTCTGGCTCACGTAGCATTTTATGCAGTCTTGACAAACAATCTTGTAAATACCGGAGTTGTTAAAATCCGGAATGGGTAGAATGGGAAATCCCAGCTTAAAGACCGGATTTTGACAACTCGGGTATTTACAAGATCGATTGTCAAGACTGCGCAAAATGCTACGTGAGCTAGAGACGAAGGAAGGGCACTGCGATTTAGAGTCCATATATATATGCGGGAAGGAGACCCACACGCTGAACGTATGTGACGATGTGTGGAACCGGCCAGGCCAGTAACCTAGTGTCCTACCCCGCCTTCAAGTGGTGCAGGCTGAGCTTTCTATTTATGTGGCAAATTAATATTTGCTACACGGATAGAAAGGCGGAAGGGGAGGGCTAATTCACCAACCCGTTTAGCCAGCGTGGTGAAATTATGGCTAATTCCTCCATTATGTTGACACACCAGAAACCATGGCCCCTAGTCTCCAGGTGCTGGAGTGCTCCTGATCAAGGCAGCGGTCAGTGTGGCATGAAAGCAGGGGGTGCTAAGAATCACTGGAATGGCCCAGGCTGCCGTTTGTTATTGACCTTGGCTACGTTTAATGGACGATCCCTTGCTTCTGAAGCAAAACTTCAGGAATTGGAAGAGGAACTAGACAAGATCAAATGGGACATTGTAGGACTCAGTGAAATTAGAAGAAAAGGTGAAGAGTTGGTGGAACTGAAAAGCGGACATTTGTTTTACTATAGAGGAACGGAAACTGGAAGAACAAGTGGTGTTGGCTTCTTAATCAACAAAAGAATTAAAGACTGTCTTCTGGAAGTTGAAAGTACATCAGATCGAGCAGCGAGGCTTGTTGTTCAACTAACCCAGCGATACCAACTTCAAATAGTACAGGTATATGCACCAACATCAAGCCATACCGACGAAGAGGTTGAAGAATTTTATGAAGAAATCAAAGAGTTACACACCAAAGGGAAACAACATATCAAGCTCATCATGGGGGATTTCAATGCAAGAATTGGACAACAGGAACAAGGAGAGACATCGGTTGGTAAATACGGATATGGGGAAAGGAATGAACGTGGCGATCAACTCATCGAATTTGCAGAAGCTGAAAACCTTAGCATCATGAATTCATTTTTTAAGAAGAAACCGCAAAGAAAATGGACATGGAAACACCCAAATGGGGGAACTAGTGAAATTGACTATATCCTGGCAAACAAGAAATCAATTATTGAAGATTGCAGTGTACTGAACAGATTTAATACTGGAAGTGATCATCGAATGGTGAGATGTAAAGTGCACTTAAATACTAAATTAGAACGACAGAAGCTCATTAGGAAACAAGTAAGTAAGAGGGTGGATCTAATGAAACTGAAAGTAAATACCGAGGCATTCAAGTTGGAATTAAAAAATCGCTTTTCTGCACTGGAAGGACTTATTGATGAAAGTGATATCTCAGAAGCAAATGAAAACATTGTTAAGACAATAGTTGAAACTGCTGGGGAAATTGGTGGTGTAACCTGTAAAAAGCACAATAGCAAATTATCTGAGAAGACGAAACAGCTCATGAAAAGGCGAAGAGATATGAAGGTGGACAATCGAAATACCAGTTCCAGGATTGAGTACATAGAACTTTGTAAAACTCTGCGCAAAAGCATGAAAGAAGACATAAGAAAATTCAACTGTGAGCTAGTAAGGAAAGCCATTGAAAATAACAAGAGCCTTAGGGTTGTTAAAGGAAGTTTATCTGTTGGGAAGAAACACATCATTGCATTAAAAGGAGAGGATGGCACCGTAACAAGAAATAGGGAAGAAATACTTAGAAGAGTTGAAGAATTCTACAAAAAACTATATGAAAGTAACAGTGGATTAAACGAAGACACTGAAATAGTCGAAGGAACAGCTCCTAAAATCTTAAAAGAAGAAGTTTCATTTGCAATAAAAAATATGAAGAAAGGAAGAGCCCCTGGTGATGATGGTATTACATTAGATATCCTAAAAGAAGCTGGAGAATATGTAGAAGACATACTTGCAAAATTCTTTACCAAATGTCTTAACAGCGGTAACATACCAAACCAATGGGATTCTGCAACAGTAATTCTTTTGCATAAAAAAGGTGATAAAGAGGATTTGAAAAATTACCGACCAATTAGCTTGTTACCTGCTATTTATAAAATCTTCACAAAAGTGCTAACACATCGCCTGCAGAAAAAATTAGATGCAGCTCAACCAAGAGAACAAGCTGGATTTCGAAGTGGATTCAGTACAGTGGACCATATTCAAGTATTAAGAGAATTAATTGAAAGAACACATGAATATGAACTTCCATTGTGTGTTGCATTTATTGACTATGAGAAGGCCTTTGACTCTATTAAAACATCAGCAGTCATCAACTCTTTAAGATCAACAGACATTGAGGATGTGTACATTGACATGGTGAAACGTGTGTATAAAAATGCAAGTGCAAAATTTCGGTTACATAAAGATACCAAAACTATCAAACTTGGCAAAGGGGTGAGGCAGGGAGATACCATTTCTCCAAAACTTTTTACTTCAGCTTTACAGATGATTTTTCAGCTGATAAATTGGAATAACAAGGGAATAAAAATAAATGGTGAATATTTAAATCATTTGCGGTTTGCTGATGACATTGTTATTTTTTCAACGAACCCATCAGAACTCCAAGACATGGTACAGGAGCTCTCAACTAGAAGTAAAGAAGTTGGACTCAAGATGAACCTACAAAAAACTAAGATCATGTTCAATAATTTTGTAGAGGAAACAAAAATACAAGTTGACAACATTGAGCTAGAAATTGCTGATTCATATATTTACCTTGGCCAGCTGATTTCAATGGATGGCAACATTATGAAAGAACTCAACAGACGTATTAAACTTGGCTGGAGTGCATTTGGAAGAAACAGTTTTATCCTGAAGGGGAAATTGCCTTTGTGTCTAAAAAGAAAGGTCTTCAACCAGTGTGTATTGCCAGTCCTCTCTTATGGATCAGAGACATGGAGTCTAACAGTTGGAGCAATACGAAAGTTACAGACAACGCAAAGGAGCATGGAGAGGTGCATGCTTGGAATAACTAGGAGAGATCGAAAAAGAAACACTTGGGTGAGAGAGCAAACTAGAGTAGAGGACATCATTGTTAAAGTAAAAGGGCTGAAATGGCGATGGGCTGGGCATATTGCAAGAAGAACTGATCAACGATGGACAACAGAAATTCTGAACTGGATTCCAAGAGACCACCGAAGACCTAGAAAACGTCCTCAAACTAGATGGGTGGATGAAATAAGAAAACAGGTTGGGGTGACGTGGAAACGAATGGCCCAGGATAGACTTGTGTGGAAAGCATTTGGAGAGACCTTCATCCAGCAGTGGATAGATAATGGTTGAATATGATGATGATGATGATATATATAATTCTTGAATATACTTTTAAAAGTAAAAAAATCATATTTGTAAGCAATCTTATCTCTAACTTTTCTTATACGTAATGGTAATCAGGGGCGCACCGATTTCTCTCAATGGATGCATACCTTGGATTTTCAGAGGGCGCGGGTCCTATAGCCCCTGTGGACGCACCGGCCCGAGGGCGTGTGCGCCCTCGGGCAGGGCTGCTAGTTAAGTCAACTTTTCCATTTCATCTTTGCACAACTAGTAGTAGTAGAATTGTGGGGAACATTCTTTGGAATAGGAAAACCATCTCCGAAAGATTGTAAGGAGGGAACTTGTTAATAAGAGATATATTTATGACAATTTAAGATATCATATATATTTCATATATATAATATATCAAGATACAAGAATGACTAAAGTTAACAATCAGAAATAAAGCACTCACGTTTATGGAGAGCTCTAGTTCAATACTTTTTTTTAATTCATGACTTTTTTCTTTGTTGGAGATGACGCTCAATATTTGATGAAACTCACTACAGTAAAAAAGGATGACAGGGTTAATGTAATCAATGATAATGATCGATCACTGATTCATGATTGATGATGGTCAGTGGATTTTAGTCGGAATACACAGAGGTAAGAACAAGTGTCTTGAGATGTTTTATTGCCACAATCATATTAATACAACGTTTTCCTTCTTTAATATCGAGGATAACATTAGTTGAAATAATTATAGTAGATTCTCCTTAGTTGGCCATGATGGGTCCAGGATTTAGGTCAGTTAATACGAAAATTTTAGCTGTTTGAAGAAAAAGAAGGGCGAAGTTGAGATAGTATAATGAAGGCTTTTAAGTTAAGTTGCAATTTTATATAATTTGTATGGAATTTGTTTGGAATTTTGTGATTTAATTATTGGTCTTTCCTTTGGACATGCTCGCCTGCGGAATTCGTTGGTTTGGAGGGCAGTAGGCTCGTCGGGCCTTTTATAAAGCCCTTTTTCCTCCGCAGGGGGCATGTGTACGTATGTATTCATTGCTGGGGGAAAAAATGTAATAATAAATAAGTAAATTAAAAATGAAGATTATTTAGTCAAGAAAAGACACCGAGCAGTAAATGCGAGCGGATGACTTTTTAACAGGGGTTCATCTCCGTCCGAACAGACGAATGGGTCTACATAAAACGCATTAGAGAAACTACAGCTAAAATGCAGTGAAAAAGCAGAGAAAATCTGCGAATTTGAAACATGCACTTCAATCCGGTAATGCGGAGGTTTCTATAAATTTGGATATCTTAGTTCAAAAGTCCTGCTAATAGATGGCAGCACCAGAAAATAATAAAGGAACTTTGGCTCGCTCTAACATCATGGTAGCCAACTTTCCTTTGGCACAATGAATTTTCCCATTTACGACTTTCAATGTCTGGAGAAAAAACGTTATTAAAAAAAAATAAAGACGTTAATCTGTGATTCGATGAAACATTTGCTGGGATCGCAAAATTCGGTCGTTAAACCAGAAATATTTTACATTACTTTTCAGTGTAATTTGCTAAATATTTCTTACACTTCGATTCTACTTAAGCCTCTGTTTATAACTTTCGAATTGCAAACTTTTGAATTGAAATAATTATTGTATAAGAAATATAAATAAATCAGTGGCGTAGAGAAAGGGAGGGCACAGGAGGCTCAAGCCGCCATTGTGCATCAAAACACATTGTTTTCTCCAAGATCACATCATATAATCTTCTTTGAAGCCACTTGAGGCCCCCCATGAGTTTTCACTTGCTACGCTGCTGAAATAAATCATACAAAAATAAATGAGAAAATACCAATTTTGCCTTTAGACATGATTGTAAAATTTTACTTGTAGTTTTGACATCAAAATTTTAATTTTCAGAATGCCCCGTTTTGCAGAAAATGGTTTCTATTTTTTTCTTCCTTTGAAGTATTCTCAAATTAATAGTTTTCAAAATGAGACCTTGTGGTTGGAATTTTGATAATTCAAGGTTTGAAAGATTTTTCTCCCCAACCTTTTGACAAGTAAACAAACACACACACACACACACACACACACACACACACACACACACACACACACACACACACAGGTATTTTTGCGGTCGTGTTACCAATTTGGTTTCGGGAGATTAGTTAGTCTCTTATGATCCCTCCCCCACTTTAGATACGGGCATATATTATGTTAATGTATGTTATAAATATAAAGTTAACAATCATTAGTAGAATGTTGCTATGTTGAAATAAAAAAGAGCTGGGAACGTTTGATATGAAATTCCTTATAAAAATAATTGCAACTAAAAATAATTCTGCCGACCACCAGAGCCGACGAGAATGGGGGCAGAAGGGGCTGCAGCCTAGGGCACCGCATGAAGTCTATGGCCCTCGCTGACAAGGACATATGCTGCGGGCCCGGCCCAGGGAAGGGCTCACGGCCATGGTCAAAGTGAGCCTGGAGGCCCGCTTTGGCTATTGACTAAGAAACCAGTTTACGAACCCCAGGTTGGGAACCACGGTTTGAAAGCGCACATGGGTTTTCCCCTTTATCTCGTAGTGCTGCCATCTATTGATGAAGTTTTAAATCAATCTATGCATAGAGAGACGAAAGATCTATCGTAGAAATTTACTTTGAACACGCGTTTGAAAAAAAAAACCCAACCCACCAACCGATTTCATATAAAACAAAAAATTTAAAATAAAATTCCATAATAATTTATTTTAAAAAGATAGATAAAGTTAAA
>QLNU02006161.1:0-29886 GCA_006491805.2 Dysdera silvatica | reverse complement strand
GGTGTTGCAGGTGCGGCCAATCTTTCCATGCTTACTTGTTCAATCAACAGCTCAGAAATGTCCACTGTTCAGAAGTTTCATAATACTTTTGCTTTCATATTTTATAAGAGATTCGGAGAGAAAAGGAAGTTTTAAACTTTACTCCTTTATTTTTAGTTTCTCCAAAAATTTAATTCCATCGCATTCTTTCCATCTCATGATCTCGTTACAAAGGAAGAGTTTTGATTATAGAATTATTGTGATGTATTTTTTGAATTTTGTCGCGATTGTTTTTGTCGATTAGTGGAATTACTTTTTTTATTTAGATTTTTTTTTTATCATGCGGGAACTCGTATGATTACGTGAGAGTTCAGCATAAATAAACTTAAACTTTTTGAATTTTGCAAGAATTAAATCGTGATATTTTGGATTATTTCGTACAAGTTTCTCGCGTTTCAATCCAACATAAGAATTTAATAGAAATGGCAGAAGCAGATCGAAGTTTTCACGTAACCTGTGTACCTGGACGTCCACTTATGTGAGTCAAGTTTAGTTTTATAATTTGTTGCGGGAATCTTTGATAACTATTTCCTATATTCGTTTGCAGGAAAATGCTGTTTGCGCTCAATGAAGCCAAATCTTCCGATAAATCTGACCGGTTATGATGATATAAATCTAGGTTTGGGTTTAGTGCAGATTAAGGCAACTTCGCTAAGGCGCCAACGGTCGTTGCGACCGTCCGCTATTACAGAATGTTGGGCATCACTGCGTAACAATCTCATCTTTTGGTCGCCGATAGCGCCAACTGCCTGTTTGCCGCGATTTCCGTTCTGTGACGTCATGATGGATTAGAAATGTATAAAAAAAGACTCGCCTATGTTTTTGGAAGCTTTCGTTAAAGACGAACTCAGTAGGCTACAGTGAATCCCATGCTTTGTCGTCAAAGGCTTGTCACCCTCCTTCCCGGATTACGTCATCATGATTTGTCGTTTTGCGTTTTCGCTTTATTTCCGTCCGCCATGACTGTTTACAAATGAACATATGATTTAAATTGTCACATGAGCAGGAAGAAAATACTAGGAAATTCCTTAATGTCATTAGCCCTGCGGTGGCGCAGTGTGGTAACGCGTTCTCCTAGTGCGCCGCTAATCCGGGTTCGACTCCCAGCAGTGCAAAGAACGCTTACTCAGAGATCTCATAAAGATCGCACTGCTCACTGTAGTCCGGGGTTTGGTTCCCTAGGCCTTAAGAGGTTCGGATTCCTCGGAAAACAGTAGGTCCCGGCGCAGCATGACCACTGTAGTCTTTGAGCCGTAAAACCAAAAAGCAAACCTTAATGTCATTAACTTAATTCCTTAATGTCATTAATTAATGTCGAGCAAAATGAGCTCCTTTTCCTAAAACATACTACTCCAATAAAATCTTAGAAAATGTCCCAGCTCCTACGTGATTGTCCAATTTAAAGAAACCTATAAATGGAGATTTTATAATTTTTGTTTATGCTGTGATGATATTGCCTAACGTGTTGTTATTCGTGGAAGATTATTTTTCTTAAGCTTTTTCATTTATTCGTAATAAATTAGAAAACTGTTTGAATTAGGAAATAGCAGTAAAACTGATCTTTTGCTGTTGACTGCTTCATGGAAAAGATGAGCTTGAACTTAGATGTTAGTGAATTTGTTAAGATGTAACCTTTGAATAAATGCTCTGTAAACGTAATTAAACCTATTTTACTGTAAAATGTAATCCTTTTCACAATTCATGATATTTTAGCAAGTTTTTAATGTATAAAATATTTATTTTCTGGGTTTCTGCTGGTTATTGGCCATATTTGTGGCAGTAACTAGTGTCTGCATGCTGGTTTTAACCAGTTATAACTAGTGGTTTTAACTGCCTTGGAAAAAACTTGCCAATCCTGTTCATAAGCTAGTACATTAATCCAGCATGGTGTTACCCTAGAAGGAAGTTGGCTACAGAGGTACAGGGTTAATATGCACTCCTGCCTTCCTTGATTTCAGATGTACCCTTTTCAGTAAAAATGCAGTCTGGTAAAAATCTGATATGTATTTAGCTGTGATCGTGTTGCCAGTAATCCGCAACTTCCAAGCCACCGTCAAGATGAAAAAGCTTCTATTCCATATTGCTTCTCTTGGTGTGATAACCCACACCAAGAAACAATTATATGCCAAAATCGGAAACCTGACCATCATTAGAATAGAGGAGGTGTAGTTGAGGTCCAATGGCTCTACTACGAAATATGGTAACCTGACGAGTTTTGGCGATTCCGCTCCAAATGTGGTTTCGTGGCCCACAACTTTTTTGGAAACCATGGAAGTTTTTCTTGTTGAGAATAATACAAAATTCATTCCCAGCATTTTTAGAAGCTGTAAGAATATTTTTCTTCTACAAGCTGTGGATGCTGAATCTTTTCACGGCCTCCATTTTGTTTCGAAAAACTAATTAAATTTACTTTCTTCCTAGTTGCAGCTATACTGAATTTTCCAAACAGTATTTTTGATTTTGCTGTAGCTTGGAAGCATGGAGTTAGACCTTATAAGCATTCGTGATGGGGATCATGGGTATATTTACATTTTTACCCCATACTTTTGCAGAATTTAATTCAGTAAGGTATAAGGCCTAAGTTCAATGTCAGAATCCAGAAAGAAAGGTAGTAATGCCACTCATAGACAGAAAATTCATAAGGTTTACAGCTGCAACTCGCATTCCTATGTTAAATACAAAAATTTCATTAAGCAGGGGTTGCAACCCCCATCGACACCCCCCCCTCCATATGCCAATGGTGCCACTAGATACCCACTGATTCATGCATAAAATACCAAATATTGAAACCACTGATGGCAGGGTTGGCACTAGGTATTACGTCACTCGGGGAAAACATACATTTTGCCACTTCAAAATGACTTCATTTTTTATAGTAATCTCATTTTTCCACCCTTAAAAATTTGTCACTTAGGGCGAATGTCCGGTTTGCTCCCCTTGGCACCAGCCCTGGAAGGATCGAAAAGGTGAATATAGTTTAAAAAAACTGGATAAGGTTGCCGTATCAAGTCAAAAGAATAAAAATTTTGCAAAGTCTACCATATTTTCTTTTTATCGCCATCTTGGCATTGCAAATGTTTTTAAAAAAAATCATTTCATAATGATAGTTAAAGGAGAATATTATTATTTGTTTTTTAATGAAGTTGTTGAATCTGTTTCATCATTCACTTTTTTTTCCCTTTTGTGTATGCTTGAAGGTGGAAGAGAGTGCCAACGAAGAGGAAATTCTCATTTTCTTTGGCCAAAGCGAATAAATCATCAAAATCATTTGTAGTAAGTCTTGATCTTTGTAATGTATTATTGTTTATAAATTATTTATAATCCTGATGTATCTGTATATCGGGATTATCTTATAATCCTATATATACATGTGTGTGTGTTACCGGTAAACTAGTTTATATGCGTTAGGATGATCTAGTTTAGCTTAAGCCAATTTGATTGGACCTAACACACATAGGATAAACTAGTTTGGCCTACTATTACGGGGTCGTTCAAAAAGTATCGTACTTTTATTCAGGAACATTAAATTTATTTCCGTTAAAGGTTTCAAACAGTAATTCCCTTCAAAATACCCCCTTTGGGACTACACACCCTTATTACAGCATTCTTTCCACTTTTGGAGGCATGCCCGGAAGTCCTCTTTAGGAATCGACTTCACCTCCGCCATCTCATTTTGCATTATGTTCTCTCTGGTATCGAAGCTGGTCCCCTTTAGCAACATTTTCAATTTTGGAAATATCCAAAAATCGCAAGGAGCTAAATCTGGAGAGTAGGGAGCTTGTTGTACATGGGAAATGTTGTGTTTGGCCAAAAGCTTTTGAATTAAGTATGAAAAATGCACATGTGCATTGTCATGAATCTGCCAAGATTTTACTGCCCGCAAGTCTGTCCGTGTACGCCGTACGACACCACGTAGGTGACGGATGACCTCTAGATAGTATTCCTTATTAACAGTTCGACCTCGGGGAGCGAACTCCTGATTCACTATCCCACTACATTCTTTTTCTTCGGAACCCAACCTAAGATGAGGCTTTTTTTTTCTTTTCTACTCTTGTTATGTGCTTTCTCTCTGGTGACAATACCGACCGTGGAAAGGGTACTATTATGCAATTTCGTAATACAGCAAATCCCCTCATTTTAGCAGACACTAAGGGATAGAAAACTTTGTCAGTAAAAGAGGGATGATTGTAAATGAGGGGAATATTAGTGTGTAAAGGTTCTCCCTAGGGAATTTTTATCTGAATGGGGGATATTAATTGTGAAAGTGTTCTTGATGGGGAAGATTTATCTGACATTTAGGGTGTATTCACACCAATGTGTGCAAGGGAGGTTGATGGTAGTTATAACCCTTATTATAATATGATTTTATATATATATATATATGATTATTGGAGTTGTACCCCTTTAACCCTCCCCTTTATGAACTTTCTGCATATTCTGAGTGTTTGTCAAAAGGGTTTTTTATTGTATATAACTCAAAGAGCTCTGGTTTAAGCTGTGAAATATGGGTGTCAAAATTTAATTTACTTATTAATAACCAAAGTTCAAATCTAGGCTAGATAAGGATGCTTTGAAAGCTGTTTCAGGTAACTGTATTAGCAGTCGACCAAATTTTTTATATTGTTAAAAGTATGAAGAAACGTGTTATATTGTTAAAAGTATGAAGAAACGTGTTCGAAAAATGTATATCTTTTTTTTAATGGGATATTTTGATTTATGTTATTTCTGAATTATGGTTACTGGTGTTGTAAATTCTGCAAAAGCGTGTCAAAGTGTTAATGAACTTGAAAAGGGAGGTTTTTTAGCTATCTTGTTAATGCAATTCGTTGAAATTTTGAAAGATGGCGATCGGAACTTGAAGACTTCAGAGAGAGAGAGAGAGAGAATGAATGCTGCTCGGATTGGTTTATTACCGTTGATATGATATATACTTTTATGCCTGGCTGTGGAAGCAAATTTAACAAAATCTTGCCAAAAATTGTTGGCCAAACTATAAGTTTCTGAATCCATCTGCAAACTCCGAAAGGTCTATGGATGTTTGTGTATTATATGGCCTAAGGGTTGCTAAGTTCTCAAGACACCAAACCAGATCTCTAATTAGCTTATTTTTATAAAACGATGTGAAAATGGATATGAATACATTGCCTATAGATCATACTGTATGTATTACAAATTTTTCTTTGTACATCCATATAAAAGGACTTGGTTAAAACTACAAATGCTTCCAAAATGGTTATACTCACTTGTATTTATTATGGCTGTATATGTTATTTTAATTTTATTTTCTGTTGCAGAAGGAAAAAAGCCTACTATCTACCGGAAATAGAAGCACTTGTGAAAAGAAAACTAACACTGGTTATACTCCTTTTTTTGATTTATATAATTTGATTTCAGTTATCATTTTTATTTACAAGAGCTAAACCATTCTGTGCCAATGTAAAGTTCCCACTTTTTTAATCAAATTTTTTGTATGTATTTTGTAGTACAGACATTGGCACAACTAGCCTCGAGATTTAGAAGGCCGTAGTGCCCCCTCCCCACCCCAACATCCAGTGAACATGGCATTCGTTTGTAATTTCCATTTTTTTAGGAATCTAAGCACCCCCTGGTTATGCCTATAGGCACAGAAAAGTTTTCAAAGAACGTAATTCCAGTATTTTTTTTAGGCCCTGCGGTGGCGCAGTGTGGTAACGCATTCTCCTAGTGCGCCGGAAATCCGGGTTAGACTCCCAGCAGTGCAAAAAGAACGCTTACTCAGAGATCTCATAAAAAGATCGCACTGCCCACTGTAGTCTGGGGTTTGGTTCCCTGGGCCTTAAGAGGTTTGGATTTCTCGGAAAACAGTAGGTCCCAACGCAGCATGATCACTGTAGTGTTGAGCCGTAAAACCGAAAAAAAAAAAATTCCAGTATTTAGTGCATTTAAATAGTAACTCCCTTGACAACAGCTTATTTTCTGACAATTCTTAAGGCACAAATGAATTTGTAGAACGGTGCGTTCAAGTATTACGTAAGCAATATTTTGGCCATTTCAACCCCCCCCCCCTAGTAAGCAAAAATTAACATTGGCTAACATAGGAAAATAAGACTCCCACCCCAAGGTGCTTACGTAATATGTGAATTCTCCCCCAAGAGGGGCTTTCATTACTTTTTTTACATGCAGTTAACCCTGCAATGACAATTTGCTTGCCAAGTGTACTGTTATCCTGGGTTCAATTCCCAACTGTGCTTTGCGGGATATTCCTCCCCGTCTGTTTATTAAAAACACTTAACGTTTCACTCCGTTCTATGTGGAGCATCCTTAGAAGCAACAGCCAACCAGTTTCCCTCTGCAAAATGCAAGACTTTCGCTTGGTTGCTTGGCAGAAAATGAATGATTAAAAATATGAGACGTATTTTATTAAAACATTAAATTCTTTTTCATGATACCTTGGTTATCGCAAAAACTGGTGCATTATGGCCATGCTTACACATGGAAACCTTGGCTATTAAAAACTGTTTTAATAATTTTAATAGAGAAGACTCTGTTAATGTTCTATCAATTTATAATTCCTGCCTAAAAATTCACAAAAAGTTGGGTCTCGTTCAGCCAGTCTAAACTCGCCACCCTCTGGGCCAATGATCGACGACCTTCATCCAACAACCAATCAGAAAACATAATCCAGAAATCATTCAATTGGGGGTAGCCAGAGAAAAGGGTATTATAAAATGTGTCTCATATTTTTAATCATTCATTTTCTGCCAAGCAACCAAGCGAAGTCTTGTATTTTTACAAAGGGAAACTTGGTCGACTGTTGCTTCTGAGGATGCTCTGCATAGCACGGAGTGAAATGTTAAATGTGTTTAATAAACAGATGCAGGCGAATATCCCGCAAAGCTCTATAATGTATATAAAGGGTATTTCGCCTTATTTTCGGAAAAAAGCCAGTAGTGCTTCCCACACGTCCCTTCCTCCCCCTCAATGCAGTTCATACAAGGGATGCCAAAAAAAAAAGATAGCTTTTGCTGGCAATGTGCCGAGTTGAAAAGGAGAAACATAATTAAACACTAATTCATTATTAATCTTATAATGCCTTGCATTTTTAATTACATATATCGCGACTGAAAATGTAAGGTTCTTGAAAAAATTTATTTGGTCCTTGAAAATTCCTTAAAAAGTCATTGAATTTCATCAGGATAAAAGAGTGGGAACCGTGATATACCTAATGTCAAAAGTTTATTGATGGCACAAAGAATGATAAAGCAAGTTTATGTTACATGAATTTTTAATAAAATTTGTTCATTTGTGGGAGATCCCCTTCTAGAAGCAGAATTAAAATTTTTTTAATCTTTAATAGCAGTAGTCGAACCTATCTCAAAAGAATATCAAAGTGATATTCCATTACTTCATGGATCCTTGAAACTCATTGTTGTTAATGTGACTAGTAAATTTATCAGTGTTTTAAAAGCCCATACTACAATTCAAAAAATGAATTTTACAGAGAACAAAAATCTTTTTTTTACTAATAATATTAATCTGGGTTATGTTATACATGGCACTCTAAAATAAAAGGAAGACAAAGTTTCATACAAAGATATTTTGTAATTTCGTAAACCATCTGCTATAAGTTTAAAGACTTTGTCTTAAGGAGTTAATAAGCAGTTGCATTATAAGTATTTGGGCCATCTTAAGTAAAAACCTGCAAATTCTAAATTTCAAATATTATTATATCTTTTCACTTTTCCCTTTAATTTGTTTCCAGTTTTCAAACATTGGGAATTTCAGGTTGAAAAACAACTCCCTTTCTTTTTTATATGTGTATTTGAAACTTACTACATTCACTTATGTACCATAGATAAAAGAAAACAATATATTCTAATCTAAACTATTTCATTTAATCATTTTATATTAGCCCATATGTAAATAAACCACCATAGGTACTTATCGAGGTAATGTACTGTCTGCACATTCTGGATTCTGCATTGTAATAAATAAAAGCAAACTACATTCATGAAACACAAAATTAACAAATTACATATATAGTTCATAGTTTTCTTGATCTGTGGAACAAGAATGAAATGAATCAAATGACAATACGTTTTGACACTCATTCCAAATGTTTTAATGGTTTAAAGCAATTTTTTTTTCCAACGGCCAATAGTCGTTGGAAAAGATAAATAATCGGCCATCAGCCTTTTGAAATTTTGAACGTCCTGCGGTGGCGCAGTGTGGTAACGCGTTCTCCTATTGCGCGGCTAATCCGGGTTCGACTCCCAGCAGTGCAAAAAGAACGCTTACTCAGAGATCTCATAGAAGATCGCACTGCTCACTGTAGTCCGGGGTTTGGTTCCCCAGGCCTTAAGAGGTTCGGATTCCTCGGAAAACAGTAGGTCCCGGTGCAGCATGACCACTGTAGTCTTTGAGCCGTAAAACCAAAAAGAAAGCGAAAGCGAATTTTTGAATAATCAGCATCGGCCAAAAAGTGCCATCAGTCTAGCCCTAATTACATTAGTAGTTTATAGGAAATAGTTTACAAGCAATGTTTTACTTATTTTATGAACAATATTTGTCCAGTTTTTTTGAGCAACATGCCTGACTTTTTTTTAATTTGCAAGATATTGATATGGATTTGTTTTATTTTAACAGTGGAAAACAGTTTCAAAGCGGGAAAAGAGAATGTTATCGAACTGATAAAGACTATAGGTTCTAAGAAAACTGGCAGCTTGAAGTTAACAAAATGCAGTACAACCGATTTTAAACGGAAAACATCTGCGCTGAAAGATGTCAAAAACACATGTGAGAGACCCGCGACTGCAACCTCAAATGCCTGCAAGAATTTTGAAACTCCAGTGCTGTGTCTTCCACCCACTGTGCGCCGATTGGTCAATATATTCATGCCATCCAATGAGAAGACAATTCGAAGCATCCATTCTGGTGTATGGAAGTCATCATCCAATGAAACATCGGAGCTATCATCCAATGAAATATCAGCAGTTTTGTCCAATGAGGTATCAGGTATGGTTGCACTCAACCAATCATGTCCTCGCATCATAGAGGGTAAGAAACGCGTTTGCAGTGAAAATGACAAGGATTTTGTCCCTCCAGAAGCAGATATTGCAGTCTCGCACATAGCATCCGATTCCAAAGATTTAAGCAATGAGGAAGTAAAATCGGAAGATGCGCCAGATAGAAAAAGATACAAGCATTCAAGTGCCACTGGAAATGAAAGCAGTTCCAAAGGTAATACATTTACTCATAAAGATACACCACCAAATGTTGGAGTTCCTGACTGGAGCGTAATATCGACAGAGCAGCAGGAGATAATTGCTCCATTTGAATTGAGAGATGACAAAAAAGAATCGGTTTTGGAAACGGCAGTGAACAAATCAAGTGTTTCAACAAGTTTGCCATTGCAAGATTTTGCGTCTGTCTACGATTTTACGGAGACCTCTGATGACTATAATGATAAAGGAAATTCTAATGATGAGTCAGTTCTATTAGTCGGACAAAGCACAGATGAAAAAATCATGAATACTCCCATTTACAACAATCTGAACCAGCTGAAGAAAAAGAATATAGCATTGAGACGTAGCAACATACAATCCCCATACACACGCCGAGATACCACCTCTCTCGTAGACAGAAGCATTCCCCATCCTAAGATTCTGTTGCTGTCACCCTTACACAACACAAGCAAAAATTCAACCATTTCTAGCTCCGGTAACCAGAGTTATGTGCAGAAGAACCTTAACACCTGCGATACAAAGGATAGTCCCGAAAAGGAGACACAGGTAGCCCAGTTGTCAGAAAAACGTTCTAACTGTGATTTAACCAAAGGCAAGGATCGTTCTGCCAGACGTAAAATTAATTTTGCACGAAAACCGGCTGGTTTGGTTATACAGCGGACTCGCTCAATCTCCCACAGCACATCTGGCGGTAATGGTCCTTCAATTCCTTCTGACTCACGAAAAAGATATTGTGTGTCGCAAGAAGTTGCGCAATGTCTGAAGAAAAGGAAAATGAGACGGAATCTGAACCCTGTTGTGCTTCCAGTAAGTTTGTTTTTTAAATCTTCTGTTAGGTTTTATCTTTTTCAGGTAATTATTTATCGATGTAGTACGAATTCTGAAAAAAAAAAGACGAATTCATAAATTGTTTGAGATGGCTTCATTCTCTATTCGGTCAAATATATAAGGCGACAACTCTCACCAACATAAAATGAAATCAGAAACTTTCTTAGATGCCTTTTACTACAATTCACTTAAAGGAAAACTGGAGACACTGTTCTTTGTCGTTCGTCATCAAACACTATTAAAAATGAATAAAATATGCAAAATCAAAAAATATAAAAAAATCAAATCTGATCATGAAGTTAAAAAACCAAAAACCTGTACTCTTTCGTTCTAACTAATGTATTTGCCTCCGATGAAAGGAAAAGCACTGTAAATATAACAACTTTTATCAGTTTTGCTTTGCACAATGTTCTACAACGTTTTTCATTCTGGATTAAAGTATGAAAAATACCTGGATGACCAGTTTGCCCTCTTGTTTCAGGATGATACTTCCATTTGGCCGAGTAAATACTTTGTTCATGAGTTTGTGTTTGTTGTCAATAATTGCGAGTACAAAAGAATTTCTTGGACTGAAATATTATATGGCCTTGAATCTTTCATTGAATTTGACAATTGTCCATGCTAAATGTTGCAATTCAATATTTAATTGGTTACAGTTGCCATGAATGATTCGTCGTACTTTCGATTTGACTGATGTATTATTATTGTGAAAATTTAAAACGTAAGTTGTTCTTACTAGGAAGGTCGTTCTCTGTTTAGGATTGTTAGTTGTTCTCTGTTTAAGAATGTTAGTTGTTTTCTGTTTAGGAATATTAGTTGTTCTCTGTTTAGGGATGTTAGTTATTCTCTCTCTAGGAATGTAAGAGTCTCTCTCAAAGTTTATAAGTTACTCTTTGCTAAAAAGATATTTTCATGGAAATAAAGTTGTCTAGCCTTCTTCATTTAGTTTTGTTACAGTTCACTATTACTCATAGTCGAATTGTCAACAACGATATATAATTATTTTTATACAGTCGAACCCCTGTTTTATGAATATCTGTTTTGCAAGTATCTTTATTTAGTTATTTTTTTTCTTGGATGCGGAATTACAAATGTTGCATTTACAACTTTTAACATATTTTTCAATTACTTAAAATTTTTAGCAGCGTTTTCGTTAGAGGTTTGATTGTATCTTAATTTCAAGGATTGTGTTATGTAAGAGTATGTATCAATTATATATGAGACTTCTAACCGCTTCTAATATTTAACTGATCAAAGATGACCATGTTGGTGAAGATGTGTAGAACCAATTGAGCCAGCAAAGAACTGGCTTTACCCCCAAATTGGTGCTAGCTGAAAGTTTTGTTTCTTGTAAAAAATAAATCATAAGAGTGAGGATTAACCTGGGGTGGGGGGCTTAAAATCTAACCATCCCATTAGTGAGATAAATGATGTATAACTAGCCTTATTATGATGTGTTTATAGTGGAAAACATGAGAAAGGACTGTGGTGCGAACGGATAAGTATTGAAAATGATTTGTCTATTATTTTGCCTCTAAAAAGGAAGAGAGGAACCGAGAGTTGCCGTAGAATTCCAATTAATCAGATCTCGACCCTTCGTCTAAACGAATGTACAACACATGCCTTTTTTTTTTCTGGCTCACCTTCGTTTTGGATATGGTTCCTTAGGCATCAGAGGTTGGGATTCCTCGGAAAACTGTAGGTCCCGGCGTAGCATGACCCTAGCCATCCTTTCATTATAAAACACAATTATTTAAAAAACTACGATCTTGTAGTGATCAAAGTGACTGACTGCTCTGTCTTTTTAGCATTATTCTATTCAATTAGCCTCGTCCTGCAGTAGTAATACGTTCGCCTAGCACGCCATTATCCTGGGTTTGACTTCCAGCGGTGACCCCCCCCCCCCCCCCCCAACAAAAGAATGCTTATACCAACTAACTGCTCACTGTGATCCAGGGGTTGGTTTCCTAGGCCGTAAGATGTTTGGATTCCTTGAAATTAGGTAGGCAGCGGTGCTGCATGACCCTTGCTGTCTTTGCATCCTAAATCTCACAAACACGAAAAGTCATATATCCATGCACATATTCCTTATTTTCTGATTAGTCCAAATAATATGGAATTCCCCTGTTTCATTCTGGAAAAAAAACGGAATGGAACGCTTCGTTTTAAAAGAAAAAAAACGACGAAGCCACGCTTCCGAAAAATATAACCCAGAGGAATACTGCTACTGACATTTTTATTTTCACTTATTTTAATAATTATATAATCTTTTAACTTTTGGAAACACTACAAATCTCTCATCCCCCCACCCCCCCTTTTTTAATTTATTTTTTTAATCTATGCTTGGATTTATTTGCAGTAATTTCTTTTAGGATGACCGACCTGATTTCATTTTGGCACCAAAAAGTAAGAAGAAGTATGTACGAAAGGAACGCCAGCCTATCAAAGGTAATGCTGTTCGAAGTCAATGCTGGCTATTAAAGTCACTGGTATAATTTCTGTTGTTAGTTGTAGAATTGTTATTTATTTGTTATCATGCTTTTGATTTGACTAGTGTATTGATATTGTAAAAATTTAAATTAGGTTAAGCATTGTATGGTTTAACATAACTGCAGTATCTATACTAATTATCCAGTTTTGGCATGTTTACTTACATACAGATAATTTTGCCGAATTGCAATAAAATAAATTCCATTAAATGATGTCTATTATGTAATTTATATGTATTTGTACTTTTCAACAGGGAAGTTTCCAAGCAAGGTAAAAGTTCTTATGTGCAGGAAGGCAGCACCCAAACGAAAAGTGGCAGACCTCATGGATTTAGAAGTGATTTTTGAAATATTAAATTCAGATTACAGGTATTGCTATTACTGTAGTATGTTGTTACATTTCATTATGCGCATAGTGTTTCCCCTAGGCATTTTCAGGAGAGCGCAGCAGCCTGTCTCCTTTTTTTTATAGTGATAAATGCGCCCTGCCCATTTTTTCACAGCCGTAAATGTGCTGAGCCTGTTTTTGTACAAAGGTAAATGCGTCCTGCCCTACCTTTCTTTTCATAGCGGTAAATGCGTCCCGCCCTACCTTTCTTTTCATAGCGGTAAATGCGCCCTATCCCGTTTGGTTAAAAAAAACTCAGGACTCCATGGAAATTTCCGTCCCTCCGCTATTGATATGCAGGAACATGACTCGTTATTTTTATGGCTCCCAGACTGTAGAGCCTGAGATGCCAATGTGTACAGATTTAAACAACCCCTTACGATTTTACGGTCGATACAAAGAAAACTACGAAAAACCTCGTTCGAGATCCTCACACGTAATTTTCTCTACCGGCCCCTCAAAAATTCATATTTTTATGATTTTTTTTTTTGGTATAAAAAAGCACTGTGCAGGTGGCCAGTGCCTTCCATGTTTGGATTTGGTGCTTCCGACTTGTCCGTTTGTTTTTCTATTACTCTTTACGTCTAGCTTTGTGTGTGAAAATTGCTTTGAATTTGGATTAAAACAAAAAACGCAGCCATGATTGTGAAACAGCTGAGAGAAAAAAAAAAATCGCCAAACAAAAATTTATCTGCAAGTGTATCATGATATGTAGTAAGGAATGGCTGTTTTACAAAGCATCGAAAGTTTTTAAATTTTTATGTGAACTCGCAGTTTTACCATATTTTGAATAACTTTTTACTCTTAGCATCATACTAAAATTTCAGAAAAATTTCCTCACGATACTTTAAAAAGTAGCATGTGATTTTCGTTGAGATTTTGCGACATGTATTTTAGAATATTTTCCCCTTCTGCTTTCGTTATCTACACATGCAGAGGCTTTCAGATTGATGCAATAGTAAATTTGCCTATTCAATGTACTTAATTTACGTAATTTATAATTCTGTTCCGTAAAAAAACGCCACCTGGTGCATGTTTCTACAACTTAAAAAAAAAAAATTAAAGATTTGAATTAAAAAACGATTTTAACGTTAATTAACGAGTGATGATTTCTTTCAACATTTCGTCATTAATGTGCTGCCTACCGGCAAAATTGTGAACTTTTTAAATGTGCTGTAATTAACGACTCGATGATTTTTTAGTATTTTTCCATCAAAACAGGGGAATTTCACCCTAATACATCACCTACTGGCGGGGTACGAAATTTTAGTCATATTTTGCACCTATAAATTTCCATCCTAAGAAATAATGCGTGTGCAGTGGAAAGTGGGCAAGTTTTGTTCACAGAAGCTAATGTGCATATTTCAACAATTTTAGCTTCTCAAGAATAGGGAAGAGGATTTAAATTACAGAAAAAGAAACAAAGTACTTAATGAAAGTAAAATAACACAATGGCCGCAGTTTTTTTTAACTGCATGTTTTAATACAGCTTTAAAACATTTTCTTGAAGGCTTTTAGCCCTCTTCGAAGTAGCTTACATAAAAATGGAACAATTGCGACTAAAATAATACTAAGAAACAAAATTTTCACATACTGTCACACTATCTAAAGTCACGTACAATTGACTAAAACCAAATGAGTTTAGTAAAATTATTAAAAATACACTTAAAGAAAAAAAAGTAAACAACCAAACACAAAAAATAATCTAAAATCGAGAAATCTAGTGTAACAATGTGTAGGAAATTAGTCCATGCCGGATGTAATTTTGAGGTAATATCCATGTTACCACAAAGTACCAGGAAATCAGCTTTGTTTTGTCAAAGTGTTTTTCAGGGCCACTAAAATCTGCTTTGTCCAGGGTCACTAGCACCGTAAGCCCAGCCCTGAATGAGGATGACTTACTAGCAGAGTGAGATGAATTTAAACCTTTGTTTTGTCACAGATGAAGATGCGAAAAAACCACTGGCGCAGTGCCTGTCGACGATTTGCAAAAAATTTGATTTGCAAATTGACGACGGGAGAAAATTTTCCCAACCTTCAGAAATTACATTCCATTACTAATACTTTACCTGTGTCAACTGCAGAAGTTGAAAGAATTTTCTCTCAAGTAAAGCTTATTTTAACAAGTCACAGAAATAAACTAAAGATAGAAAATTTAGATAATTTACTGTTCACTAAATGTAATGGCACTGTCTGTATAAATAAATCAGTTAAATACTGACTAAGTAAAAAAAAAAGATAGGCTATTCTATTGAATATTTGTAATCTGTTTTGTCTACATGATATTCTGGAAATAACATAAAACTCAATAAGTTATGAAAAAAAATTTATTTTATTTGGTGCAATTCATTTATAAACAGTATGTACTCATGTTTTGATAACAGTACTTCTTTGCTTGCTGATTATGATACCAAAAAAGTTATAAGGTATGGTAAAGGAAAGTAATACAACTAACAACATTTTCAGTTAAAAGTTGATTTATAATGTTTATATCGATATTGAGGCATTTAAATGTATGTAAAGGCTGTATTGGACATATGAGTATTCCTACGAGCTTTTGGACAGGAATATCAAACTGGTTTGGATATTCGTCAGCAAGATGTTACGTTGAACTTATCCCATATTCACTGGCAAGCTTTCTGATTAGGAAATGAAAATTGGAAAGGGTGTAGAAGTACTTGTGCATGTAATGTGACCTATATTTTGATTTTAATTTAACCGCTGATTTTTCTACTAGAACCTGCAGAGACTATATGCTTAAAATCAGTTTTAACAAAGTCAGTTTTAGTTATTTTGAATAATTTGGAACTAGTTTATTAAATATATGTTATAAAGAGCTGAATTCAATGACCTAGGCTGTGATTTGAACGGAAAAAAAACCCAACCGCCGTTCATTAAATAAAAATGCCCCTGTTGGTCAGCTACACTGCCCTCTGTATGAATGAGCACCCTGCCCTTTTTTTAGTCTAGGGGGAAACATTACCCAAAGCTTTAATTATGTTAATAAGAGTGGGGGACCTCATGGAGGCGATGCTTTAATCTACTACTATTAGTTTTACTTAAAACAAATACAATACATTATATGTGTATACATGTTACATACATTATCGATGTATATTTATATATAGTGCGCATATGTAGTATCATACACCGAAGTAAAAAAAAAAAAGTATTAAATTGAAAAAATAACTCTGTTGGTCCCTTAGGCCTTGAGAGGTTTAGATTCCTTTGAAAACTGTAGGTTCCGGTGAAACGTGACCTGTGCTGTCCATGAGCCATAAAAATACAAATAAATAGTTTATTCCTTATATTCATGGAGGTAGAAATCTATGGAAAGGGTACCACTGCTTGACCAGTTTCTTCAAAGTGAGGCATCTTCTGCTTGATTAACTCCGCCCTGTTAGGCAAAGAAAGGATTTCCCCAGCTCTGAAAAAAAAAAATTTGCTTCAAGTCTGCTGCACAAAGTTCCTTTTTTAAAATTTGTTTTCTTGTATGAAGATAGTCTATGAATAAGTTAAAATAATCAAAGACTTTAATTTTCGAATGGTGATATATACATATATATATTTTCCCACGGACGATAGCGTATTGGTATTGTAATGTTTTTCTCCAGAACTAAGCATTTTTCGAAGAAAACTTCATAAGAACAAAACTGTTTAATAGAAACTATGCTACAAAATGATACAATGGTTTTAACTGTATCGTAAACAGAAACAAAGATAATTGCATGTAAAGTAGGCAATATGCAGTAAACCGAGAGAAAATCAGGTAGAAGTAAAGTTAGGCTGTAATGTTCAGTGTTGAGGAATGATGGGAAGGCTATAGGCTCCTCTCTATTAGGTGAACTCGATGGAAAACTGGCCTCACCTTTTTTGTCATTGTATCGTCTTCATGGATTCCTACCTTTATTCTCATGTTCACTAAAAATTGACGGGTTGCAATTTAGAAAGCTTGAAAACCCTTACTCCTGGCAACAGTAATTTACATTCCGCATAGTACTGTGAATTCTCTCGGTAAACTACTTGACTTTTGTGGCAAGTTTATGGCTAACTCTTCCGAGATGCTTTCATATTTTATCTACGGAAAAACCTCCATCTTGCACTAGATCAGTGCTTCCCTACCTTTTTCAAGCCCACTTTTGTAGTAGTCAAGTAATCCGCGACCCTCTTTTATAGTAACCAAAAGATCTGCGACCCTCCCTCTGTCCGCCGTTACCACATTTGTGTAATAAAAACATTTTTAGCTGAGTAAAGAAAACATTAAATATAAAATTATCTTATAGGCCTATTAATTGCATATATTACATTATGTATATTATATTAATTACATATATTAATGTATATTATAGATATAAAGTTAACAACCATTAGTAGAATATTGCAATGTGTGTAGCCATGTTGAAATATAAAAGCGTTGGAAACATTTGGTATAAAAGTAATTGCCACTAAAAATAGTTGCGGCGACCTCCTCTAGGTTAGGAACCACTGCACTAGACGAATAGTATTCGTTAAAGGGAAAAAAAGAATTATGTACTCTATAGGATATAGTAATAATAAATATATTGTTTTTTGAATACAATAATACATTATCTGTGTTCCCTATTATTGTTTATATGGTTGTGCTGCAATTATTGTTGGGGAAGATAAGGTTAGAGATATTATACTCATACATTTATTCTGAAACCTCCATAAGCTTTGAACTTGATCTTTGATTTGTACAACCTGGGTGTATGAGTCTGAAAAGACGAGAAACTGACCATGCTCTTCCCAGGCTGAGATCAAACCAACAGCCTTTGGGTTGTTGCCACAACTGACCATTAAAATGGCCCAGCCAAGGTGTACAATGGTAATGAATTCAATTAGTATGCCATTAATGCACGTTCGACTGTCAATGGTGGGTGTGGGGAAGGCTTACCAACTGTTCTCTGTAGTCCGAGGGTTGATTCCCAAGCCCATAACTGGTTTACATTCCTTAGAAAATTACAGGTCCACCCCCTATGATGGCACATAGTGATGATATATTCATCTATAGTGCCCTTAACCTGGGTTTGATTCCCAATGGCACCACAGATAGGGTGCCCATGGTGCCATAGACAGGATGTCTACAGATCTGGACAAGTCAGGGAAATTCAAAATTCGTTGTCATAATAAATAACTTATTAGGATATAAAAGGAATTTAAACTGAAGAAGTAGAGAAGTTTCAAAAGGAGAGAAATTCAACCGAATGTGCAAAAGGTGGTTGGTAGAAATAAAAAGTGGAGGGGGGTGGGGGGGTGAAAGGTCTTTGATCTAAAGTGATGAAGACAAATGAGCCAATGATAGCGCATGATTCAAATCACTGGAAGTTATCGGAGCAAAGTACGACTTGGAAATCCATGGTGAGTTGAGACCAATGATCATGCTAGAAAATATTCAGCATTTTATGATTGGTTGAGAATGATAATTGGGACATATTGGGGAAAACAAATAATACTTAGAATTGAAACTAATTTGTGGGCTAGAAAGGGCATATGAGTGTCAAGGAATGAAAAACCGTATGATAAATCATGTTTGGAAAAAGAGAAAAGAGAGAGAACTAAGTGGACATGAAATATGGGGCCCCAAAAATTGAGAGGGGAGGTTAAGGACAAGTTTTAAATGCTTGGGGGACCTGAATCAGAAAAAAGGGTTCTGTTTTTAACAAACCTGGGAATTTTTAGAATGCTCCCAAGTTGGTTGTTTTCGAAACGTTGCAAGGATTTAATAATGTAATTTGAAATGTAGCACTAGGCAGGGCAAGCATATGTGAGAATAGGTCGAATGGTAGTTTCTCTGGGAATGGAAGTATGCTCTGCCTGCTACTTCTGCCTTCCTACTCTTTCCTTTTAATTTTCAGTTCTTCCCCCTCCTCTGCTCTCCCTGCTCTTCCTTATCCATTTTTCTTTTGTATGCCTTTCACTTTAAAAGTCATTTAAAACTGCCCCCCACAACGGTCAACTCAAAATTCATTTACATTTTTCTACTGTTTTCGTTTCTCCTACTTCTTCTTCCGGCCTTGGCTGCAAGGAAAAACATTCTTGCTCTGCAGCCCACAAAGATTCCACCTTTGGACTTCAATCTTCATTTGTAACATCTTCGAGTCAATACCCTGTTCATAAACTCTGTAAATGTGATACACCTGCAAATGTAAATCGCTTTATAACTTTGAGGATCTGTACGCGCGAATCGATATCGTTATTGTTTCCTGTCGAATACGTGAAATCCCGTGCTCTGTCCCCCGGAAAGAGAGCCCCGTTACTAGCATCGTTACTGCTCTCTTTCCATTTCTCAAGCAAATCGTTTGTATGGTCTCCTGATGTACATAATAATAAGGAATAAAGTATTACTTACTTACTTATAAAGTAGAAGCCTATAAAGTGTGGGGAGAGAAGAATTGAAGCCAAGGAGAGGATGTTGGATGATGATTGCTGCCATGACTTTATTTTTAGCGTTTTGGAGGTGTAATTTGAAGGTGAGATGCTTATCGAGAGTGACTCCAAGATAAACAGTTTTGCTAGACCAGGGAATAGGGTTGTAGAGGATTTGAATGTTGTCATGAATGCCTTTCGTACCAGATTGCATGCTGAAAATTTTGAAAAACTAATACTTTTGTTGTGACTGAATGTCGATAGATAAACAAAATGTAATATTTTATGCAAATATCGTGAATCGTGTGAATTACATTTTCACAATCACGTCTGTTGCATTTTTAAAGTTTCATTTTTATATTTGAATTTACTCTGATCTTTTTTTTGTGTGAATAAAAATTGGTTAAGTTTTATTCGTACTTTGCATTCTAAAACGGATTTCATCAAGCATGTCCAATGGTATGATCATTCATATAGTCGTTTATTGTCGATAAACATTGATCAGTTCATCTCTTTATAATATTCAAATAATGTTTTAAGACCACAATAATAAAAATGATAACCTTCTGAGAATTGTGGAGTTGTATGTGGCAGAAATAACGTGCAACCACCACGCTTTTGACTAAACTTCTTCCAAAAATTACCCTTTTGCACCAAAACTAATATAATTTATATAAAATTATTAAGCCCATATATTTCTCAGAGAAAATGTTTGCCAAATATAAAACTGAGACTGGACAAAAAAAAAAATAAAAAAATTGTTTTTAGCTAAATTACCTAACCTGTAAGGGATGTTGATCATGCCAATCTCTTTCTCTTTATATATAGTCCTATATACTTTAAATGGAATAGAAGATGAAGCATCAGCTTTGCAATTATATAGTTTAACTCTTTTATAATGAACTTACAAAGGTGAATGAAAATGTTTTTGACTATTTAATTAATGCCAGTTTTTAGTGTAAAGAGTTGATTTTTTTTTAACACAGTTTTTGTATTTGTAAATTCACTGTAATTGAGTTATAAATGGATGTGAGGTTTGTGTTAGTGGATTTTGTGGTCTTGAAACTTGTTTTATTATGCAAATTTTAATGCGTTTGCCATAATTAGCGACTGGAAATCGATGGGATTTCATTCTGGGAACCTTTAAAAGTCAGGGAAGTTTGAAACGGAATTTGTGTAGACACGCTGCATAGAATGCATGCCATTTTTCTGCCGTAGTCTGGGGTTTGGCTTCTCTGATAGCAGAGCTCCTTGGAAAACTGTAAAACGTGGTGAATGTGATGTTTGCTGCAATTGCACCATAAAAGTGCAAACAAACGAATCTGACCACTAAATTGCTGGTCAGAAAACCTTCGCGGATGCCAGAAAAATTAGCTCCACCAATTAAATCCTTCCATGTGCTTCTTATTCAGTTAGGGAGGTTCCCATCGGTCAAACGCATGTGAGTAAATTAATTTAAATAAATAAAATATATGCATTCGGCGATTTATGACAAAGTAATGTAACAATATTCTTCAACCTTTGCTCTTGTGTTGAATTTTAGGAAAGAAGAGACTTTTACCGAAAGTGACGAAGCAGAAAGGATTCTAAAGTCTTATCAGAAAGGCGTAATAAGAGATGTTGCCGCTTTGGTAAGTTTTACAAATTTTTGAACACCATGCATTGTTGAGTATGGGTCGATATTCTGGGATCATGAAAATCCTTCATATAAGATTGGGCTGACATGTACGCCATAGTATGATCATGTACAAGGGATGAGGGGTAAGTTGACTCCTCTTCCCCTTACCCACAACTTAAAAAAAAAAGTATAACTGCTTTAAAATAAAATTTGTTATGAAAATCTTGTTTTTATCAAACCCATCGCTGCCTTTTGAAAGCTTGTACATGGGCTTGCACTGTAGCTGTGTTGTAAAGCAACTGTTAATGAAGTCAGGGATGGTTTTAAACTGTAACGTAAACTTGGATCTTGTGCTTGTTTAAAGCGGGGTATATATTTACACAAGTCAAATACTGTGCAGATTAAATTAAGAAACAATTTTTATGATTAATAGTTTTTTTAGGCATGGTAACATGGTTGGCAAGTTTCTGCCAAGACGGTTAAAACTGCTGGTTATAACCGGTTAAAACCAGTATGGCAGAAACTAGTTTCTGCCACAAAAGTGGCAATAACCGGCAGGGACCCAGAAAATAGTTATTTCATGCGTTAAAAACTTATCAGAATACCCCAACTTGCAAAAGCAAATGTATTGTAAAGTAAAAAGGTTTAGTTACAATGTTTATATTATTTATCCGAAGGGAACATTATAGCAAATTCTATATACTTATTCTACACATAATTATTCATAGCAGTCTATAGCAAAAGATTAGTTTTGCTTCCATTTCCTAATTCAAACAATTTCTTAATTTATTAGGAATAGACCAATAGCTTAAGAAAAATATTCTTCCAAGCTTGTCAATACTGCAGGCGATATCATCACTGTGTGAATAAGAGTTACAAAATCTCTGTTTATAGTTATTTTCTTTAAACTAGACCACCGCGTAGAAGCTGGGACATTTTATTTTTCACTGTAGTGTCATGTTTCAGGAAAAGGAATTGATTTTGCTCAAAAAGCTATAACGTAAAGCATAAAATTTGGGTTAATGACATTAAGGAATTTCCTAGTATTGTCTTCCTGCTCCTGTGACAATTTAGATCACATGTACTTTGGATGAAGTATATAAACTGGCATATATATATATATATGATACTTAATCATTGCCTGATTAGTCTACTTTTTACCCTTTTTTTTCATTCATTTCTATAAGATTATTACCACATATTAGTGTCAACCGAATTTCACAAGCATCTGCAATAGAAAAGTCATATTTTCCAATCTTATACAGGGCAATATGTTTTAAGAGCTGCAACAGGTCTTTTTACTGCTACAACGAGTCTTTATTAATCATCTGATTATTGATGACATGAACAGCCCCTTTATCATCCATGTCACTTTCATAACCTGCAAGTATAATGTATGAATAATTCTCCATGGACGATTCCAAGCAATCTACTTGATGTTTCTATCTTATATTGCCAGGTATTTGTGTATATGTATATTCACAGTGTTTACGTATATTCCTTTAGCCAAGTACTTATTAGTCATAAAGCGTTGAGACTTTTTCTTACAGCCCATCTGTTAATGTTGTTGATTATTATTTTATAGCCAAAGGTTTAATAAGGTGAAGAATTCTTTTAACTGTGCGAATCTGCACACCGTATTTCAGTTTCCTCTTGCGGAATCGAGTTCACTTTATCAGTCAATTTTAGTCGCATATCTCATCCCTGAAAGATTAGCCTTTCCTCCCTTATTCTCAGTTTGGAGCAGATTGACCTTTGGTGTCCTTTGAGTTATAAAGATTCCACCAAGCACTTTGGTCACCCTTCTCCTCCATTTCTTCTTGAATTTCCAGTGATGCTTTTGACTGTGAACATTTTCAAAATTATACTGGAGTTGCTAATTACGATGCTTCAAATCCATGCTTTGGATAACGTTCTATGTGTTCATTGTGTAACTAATGTTCCCACTCATTGAAAAAAACAACATAATTTCGAGTGAGGATTGTTGAAACTCACCTGTAAGTCCAGTGTTCTGGATAGTTTCTCGTTCATGGCCTTTCTCTGTGCCTCCAGATGGTGTACTTCCTCGTTCACCGAACGTCGTCCTGAAGATGTTCAATACTGCAAAGAAAAACAAGGAGTCTCAGCAATTGCTGGTGAGTTTCAACACGTCCTAACTCAGAGTTATGAATTTTTCTCTGTTCCATCCTTCCTATTATTATTCCGCTTTTTCCTACGGAACATTCTGCAGAAGGGAACATTATTTGGGCAAACCAGCAGCATTTTCAACACCTCTTGGTTCTTTAGGATTCTAGCCTGCGATGCTTTGCAGCAGATTGACATTTGCTGTCCTTCGGGTTCCATGCATTCCACCAAGCATTTCTTTCCTTGTCCTGCTCCACTTCTCATGCAATTGCCAGTGACAGCTTTGCCTGTTATTACTTTCAAAATCGATCAGAGTGACTAATTGCAATACATAAAACCCCTGTTTCTGGCAATGTTCTGTATACTCGGTACATAACTATTGTTCCTGAACATCCAAAAAACTCATAATTTTGTGTGAGGATTGTTGAAACTCACCTTTAATTCCTGTTGTGGGATGTTCCTCGTCTATGCTCTTTCTATGTGACCCAGGTCATGTCCTTCGTTCCGCTACTATCGTCCTTTTGATGTTCAATACTGCAAAGAAAAGCAACGAGTCTCAGCAATTGCTGGTGAGTTCCAACACGTCCTTACTCAGAGTGATGAGTTTTTCTCTGTTACATGATCATTTATTATTCCGCTTTTCCCTCCTGAACGATCTGCAAAAGGAAACATTATTTGGGCCGAGCAAGAGCATTTGCAAAACCTCTTGGTTCTTTGGCATTCAGGCCTGCAGTGCCGATTCTTCTAATTCTGGGCCACTAGGAGCTACAAAATTGCAGAGCCTAGTCAATCTTTGGAGGAAACCTTGCTCTTACAGAATGGCAGAGAACGCAATGTGGTTTCGCAAGCCATTTCCTTCAACTGCACGAATGCACAGCCCATATTTCAGTTTCCTTCTGCAGAATCAAGTTCAGTTGTCCCTGTTTCCCAACTTCAGTCGCGTACCCCAACCATGAAACAGAAGTCCCCCCTGCCACTTTATTCCCAGTGTGCAGCAGATTGACATTTGCTGTCCTTCGGATTCCATGCATTCCACCAAGCATTTCTTTCCTTGTCCTTCTCCACTTCTCCTGCAATTGCCAGTGACAGCTTTGCCTGTTATTACTTTCAAAATCGATCGGAGTGGCTAATTGCAATACATAAAACCCCTGTTTCTGGCAATGTTCTGTATACTCGGTACATAACTATTGTTCCTGAACATCCAAAAAACTCATAATTTTGTGTGAGGATTGTTGAAACTCACCTTTAATTCCTGTTGTGGGATGTTCCTCTTCTATGTGACCCAGGTCATGTCCTTCTTCGTTCCGCTACTGTCGCCCTTTTGATGTTCAATACTGCAAAGAAAAACAACGAGTCTCAGCAATTGCTGGTGAGTTCCAACACGTCCTTACTCAGAGTTATGAGTTTTTCTCTGTTACACGATCATTTATTATTCCGCTTTTCCCTACTGAACGATCTGCAAAAGGAAACATTATTTGGGCCGAGCAAGAGCATTTGAAAAACCTCTTGGTTCTTTGGCGTTCAGTCCTGCAGTGCCGATTCTTCTAATTCTGGGCCACTAGGAGTTACAAAATTGCAGAGCCTAGTCAATCTTTGGAGGAAACCTTGCTCTTACAGAATGGCAGAGAACGTAATGTGGTTTCGCCAGCCATTTCCTTCAAGTGCTCGAATGCACAGCCCATATTTCAGTTTCCTTCTGCAGAATCAAGTTCAGGTGTCCCTGTTTCCCAACTTCAATCGCGTTTCCCAACCATGAAACAGAAGTCACCCCTGCCCCTTTATTCCCAGTGTGCAGCAGATTGACATTTGCTGTCCTTCGGATTCCATGCATTCCACCAAGCATTTCTTTCCTTGTCCTGCTCCACTTCTCATGCAACTGCCAGTGACAGCTTTGCTGTTATTACTTTCAAAATCGATCGGAGTGGCTAATTGCAATACATAAAACCCCTGTTTCTGGCAATGTTTGTATACTCGGTACATAACTATTGTTCCTGAACATCTAAAAAACTCATAATTTTGTGTGAGGATTGTTGAAACTCACCTTTAATTCCTGTTGTGGGATGTTCCTCGTCTATGCTCTTTCTATGTGACCCAGGTCATGTCCTTCTTCGTTCCGCTACTGTCGTCCTTTTGATGTTCAATACTGCAAAGAAAAATAAGGAGTCTCAGCAATGGCTGGTGAGTTCCAACACGTCCTTACTCAGAGTTGTGAGTTTTTCTCTGTTCCATGATAGTTTATTATTCCGCTTTCCCCTTCTGAACGATCTGCAAAAGGAAACATTATTTGGGCCGAGCAAGAGCATTTGCAAAACCTCTTGGTTCTTTGGCATTCAGGCCTGCAGTGCCGATTCTTCTAATTCTGGGCCACTAGGAGCTACAAAATTGCAGAGCCTAGTCAATCTTTGGAGGAAACCTTGCTCTTACAGAATGGCAGAGAACGTAATGTGGTTTCGCAAGCCATTTCCTTCAACTGCACGAATGCACAGCCCATATTTCAGTTTCCTTCTGCAGAATCAAGTTCAGTTGTCCCTGTTTCCCAACTTCAGTCGCGTATCCCAACCCTGAAACAGAAGTCACCCCTGCCCCTTTATTCCCAGTGTGCAGCAGATTGACATTTGCTGTCCTTCGGATTCCATGCATTCCACCAAGCATTTCTTTCCTTGTCCTTCTCCACTTCTCCTGCAATTGCCAGTGACAGCTTTGCCTGTTATTACTTTCAAAATCGATCGGAGTGGCTAATTGCAATACATAAAACCCCTGTTTCTGGCAATGTTCTGTATACTCGGTACATAACTATTGTTCCTGAACATCCAAAAAACTCATAATTTTGTGTGAGGATTGTTGAAACTCACCTTTAATTCCTGTTGTGGGATGTTCCTCGTCTATGCTCTTTCTATGTGACCCAGGTCATGTCCTTCTTCGTTCCGCTACTGTCGTCCTTTTGATGTTCAATACTGCAAAGAAAAACAATGAGTCTCAGCAATTGCTGGTGAGTTCCAACACGTCCTTACTCAGAGTTATGAGTTTTTCTCTGTTACACGATCATTTATTATTCCGCTTTTCCCTACTGAACGATCTGCAAAAGGAAACATTATTTGGGCCGAGCAAGAGCATTTGAAAAACCTCTTGGTTCTTTGGCGTTCAGGCCTGCAGTGCCGATTCTTCTAATTCTGGGCCACTAGGAGCTACAAAATTGCAGAGCCTAGTCAATCTTTGGAGGAAACCTTGCTCTTACAGAATGGCAGAGAACGTAATGTGGTTTCGCAAGCCATTTCCTTCAACTGCACGAATGCACAGCCCATATTTCAGTTTCCTTCTGCAGAATCAAGTTCAGTTGTCCCTGTTTCCCAACTTCAGTCGCGTATCCCAACCCTGAAACAGAAGTCACCCCTGCCCCTTTATTCCCAGTGTGCAGCAGATTGACATTTGCTGTCCTTCGGATTCCATGCATTCCACCAAGCATTTCTTTCCTTGTCCTGCTCCACTTCTCATGCAATTGCCAGTGACAGCTTTGCCTGTTATTACTTTCAAAATCGATCGGAGTGGCTAATTGCAATACATAAAACCCCTGTTTCTGGCAATGTTCTGTATACTCGGTACATAACTATTGTTCCTGAACATCCAAAAAACTCATAATTTTGTGTGAGGATTGTTGAAACTCACCTTTAATTCCCATGTTGTGGGATGTTCCTCGTCCATTCTCTTTCTATGTGACCCAGGTCATGTCCTTCTTCGTTCCGCTACTGTCGTCCTTTTGATGTTCAATACTGCAAAGAAAAGCAACGAGTCTCAGCAATTGCTGGTGAGTTCCAACACGTCCTTACTCAGAGTTATGAGTTTTTCTCTGTTACATGATCATTTATTATTCCGCTTTTCCCTCTGAACGATCTGCAAAAGGAAACATTATTTGGGCCGAGCAAGAGCATTTGAAAAACCTCTTGGTTCTTTGGCGTTCAGTCCTGCAGTGCCGATTCTTCTAATTCTGGGCCACTAGGAGCTACAAAATTGCAGAGCCTAGTCAATCTTTGGAGGAAACCTTGCTCTTACAGAATGGCAGAGAACGTAATGTGGTTTCGCAAGCCATTTCCTTCAAGTGCTCGAATGCACAGCCCATATTCAGTTTCCTTCTGCAGAATCAAGTTCAGTTGTCCCTGTTTCCCAACTTCAGTCGCGTATCCCAACCGTGAAAGAGAAGCTACTGCCCCTTTATTCCCAGTTTGCAGCAGATTGACATTTGCTGTCCTTCGGATTCCATGCATTCCACTAAGTATTTCTTTCCTTGTTCTGCTCGACTTCTCATGCAACTGCCAGTGACCGCTTTGCCTGTTATTACTTTCAAAATCGATCGGAGTGGCTAATTGCAATACATAAAACCCCTGTTTCTTGCAATGTTCTGTATACTCGGTACATAACTATTGTTCCTGAACATCTAAAAAACTCATAATTTTGTGTGAGGATTGTTGAAACTCACCTTTAATTCCTGTTGTGGGATGTTCCTCTTCTATGTGACCCAGGTCATGTCCTTCTTCGTTCCGCTACTGTCGTCCTTTTGATGTTCAATACTGCAAAGAAAAACAAGGAGTCTCAGCAATTGCTGGTGAGTTCCAACACGTCCCTACTCAGAGTTATGAGTTTTTCTCTGTTACACGATCATTTATTATTCCGCTTTTCCCCACTGAACGATCTGCAAAAGGAAACATTATTTGGGCCGAGCAAGAGCATTTGCAAAACCTCTTGGTTCTTTGGCATTCAGGCCTACAGAGCCGATTCTTCTACTTCTGGGCCACTAGGAGCTACAAAATTGCAGAGCCTAGTCAATCTTTTGAGGAAACCTTGCTCTTACAGAATGGCAGAGAGCGTAATGTGGTTTCGCAAGCCATTTCCTTCAAGTGCTCGAATGCACAGCGCATAATTCAGTTTCCTTCTGCAGAATCAAGTTCAGTTGTCCCTGTTTCCCAACTTCAGTCGCATATCCCAACCTTGAAACAGAAGTCACCCCTGCCCCTTTATTCCCAGTGTGCAGCACATTGACATTTGCTGTCCTTCGGATTCCATGCATTCCACCAAGCATTTCTTTCCTTGTCCTGCTCCACTTCTCATGCAACTGCCAGCGACAGCTTTGACTGTTATTACTTTCAAAATCGATCGGAGTGGCTAATTGCAATACATAAAACCCCTGTTTCTGGCAATGTTCTGTATACTCGGTACATAACTATTGTTCCTGAACATCAAGAAAACTCATAATTTTGGGTGAGGATTGTTGAAACTCACCTTTAATTCCTGTTGTGGGATGTTCCTCGTCTATGCTCTTTCTATGTGACCCAGGTCATGTCCTTCTTCGTTCCGCTACTGTCGTCCTTTTGATGTTCAATACTGCAAAGAAAAACAACGAGTCTCAGCAATTGCTGGTGAGTTCCAACACGTCCTTACTCAGAGTGATGAGTTTTTCTCTGTTACATGATCATTTATTATTCCGCTTTTCCCTCCTGAACGATCTGCAAAAGGAAACATTATTTGGGCCGAGCAAGAGCATTTGAAAAACCTCTTGGTTCTTTGGCGTTCAGGCCTGCAGTGCCGATTCTTCTAATTCTGGGCCACTAGGAGCTACAAAATTGCAGAGCCTAGTCAATCTTTGGAGGAAACCTTGCTCTTACAGAATGGCAGAGAAAGTAATGTGGTTTCACAAGCCATTGTCTTCAACTGCACGAATGCACAGCCCATATTTCAGTTTCCTTCTGCAGAATCAAGTTCAGTTGTCGCTGTTTCCCAACTTCAGTTGCGTATCCCAACCCTGAAAGAGAACCCCCCCCCTTTATTCCCAGTTTGCAGCAGATTGACATTTGCTGTCTTTCGGATTCCATGCATTCCACCCAGCATTTCTTTCCTTTTTCTGCTCCACTTCTCATGCAATTGCCAGTGACAGCTTTGCCTGTTATTACTTTCAAAATCGATCAGAGTGACTAATTGCAATACATAAAACCCCTGTTTCTGGCAATGTTCTGTATACTCGGTACATAACTATTGTTCCTGAACATCCAAAAAACTCATAATTTTGTGTGAGGATTGTTGAAACTCACCTTTAATTCATGTTGTGGGATGTTCCTCGTCTATGCTCTTTCTATGTGACCCAGGTCATGTCCTTCTTCGTTCCGCTACTGTCGTCCTTTTGATGTTCAATACTGCAAAGAAAAGCAACGAGTCTCAGCAATTGCTGGTGAGTTCCAACACGTCCTTACTCAGAGTGATGAGTTTTTCTCTGTTACATGATCATTTATTATTCCGCTTTTCCCTCCTGAACGATCTGCAAAAGGAAACATTATTTGGGCCGAGCAAGAGCATTTGCAAAACCTCTTGGTTCTTTGGCATTCAGTCCTGCAGTGCCGATTCTTCTAATTCTGGGCCACTAGGAGCTACAAAATTGCAGAGCCTAGTCAATCTTTGGAGGAAACCTTGCTCTTACAGAATGGCAGAGAGCGTAATGTGGTTTCGCAAGCCATTTCCTTCAACTGCACGAATGCACAGCCCATATTTCAGTTTCCTTCTGCAGAATCATGTTCAGTTGTCCCAGTTTCCCAACTTCAGTTGCGTATCCCAACCGTGAAAGAGAAGCTACTCCCCTTTATTCCCAGTTTGCAGCAGATTGACATTTGCTGTCCTTCGGATTCCATGCATTCCACCAAGCATTTCTTTCCTTGTTCTGCTCGACTTCTCATGCAACTGCCAGTGACCGCTTTGCCTGCTATTACTTTCAAAATCAATCGGAGTGGCTAATTGTAACACATAAATACC
>QLNU02006158.1:2579-12878 GCA_006491805.2 Dysdera silvatica | reverse complement strand
TTACTTAATGACATACTATAAATTTGCATAAAATATTAAAAATGTCCAACCTCATTTTGCATAAAGGGATTTGATTTTTTTTTCAAATTTGCTGCCAATTCATTTTGCATTGTTACAGCATCGTTGCCAGGAGCGGTTGCTATGAATTTTGTCACATGGTTGCTACAACTCCATACAAAAAATCACAGCAATAACTTCTATGTATAACTGTTTACTATGTTGGTAATAAAATCAAACGAGTAATTTTGGACACAAGGAAAACAAAATCTGCCCCTACAAGGTACTTTTCCTGCATACAGCTATGCATATAGAAGTATCGTTCCTACATGATATACTTCTCCTGTGCGCATAGATGTATACAGGATAAGTAGCTCATAGGAGCAACTTCAATTTTTTTTTCTCAGAAAACGTGGCAACCCCCACTGGCAGCCCTGCCTAAGATGCCTTCTTGCCAAGCTTTACTGTGCTTTACGCTTTGCAATTCCTGTTAATTTAACTGAGTTTACAAAGTCATCAAATACAGTGATCCAGACGTCCGTTGGCATAAAATAATTGTAAAAATTCTTGAAATGGCGCATTGTCGCCATATGTGTAAACCTTGAAGGCAGTGGACCTAAACACTAAATCCACTTAAGTTCCCAAATGGCTAATTTGAAGAAAAAAAGTCACTGAACAAACTGTTTGTTTTGATGTCCTTTACGTGTTGCACATACTTGGCAGTTCATAACTTTTTTCTAGTGTGCTTGCTAAAAAAGGCAGTTTTATGCTTACTTTCACTAAATGGTAACACTGCTCACGACCAAGTAACGGAATTTTCTGATTTTTTGGTCTGTGCTGTATTATTAGATCGATAACTTTAATTTGGTGTCAAATTTTTATTTATGTAAGTGGTTACGTAGTAACACTGTGGATACAAACACTATATTCACTATACCGCCGAACCTGCAACTAGATGGATATGGAGATAACGGCCAATATGCCTTATTTGGTGTCCCCTACCTCCCATTAAATTTTGGACGTGGAGTTCTGAAACACCCTGTATATATGTATATATAACTTGAGTTGGGCCTCCGAACAAATTCCTAAAACCGTCCTGGGCCAGGTCGAATGATTAATGAATGATTTGCAACTAACTTTTCATATTTTGTGGAAGCTACTATTATTTATTATTTTGGCCATAAGCTAAGAAGCCAAATACAAAAAATAACATTATACAATATACAATGGGGCCATAAAAACAAGGAAAGTCTAAAAACGCAAGAAGTTAAACGCAGACCCCCTGTAGTATGGTAGATCACTGCCGGTGTTGATACTGGATAGTAGATAACAGCCTGCTTGAAGTTGGCAACCCCTGATGTTGAGCAACTCCTCGGTGTTCCGAAACTGCCAAATGGTACAGGAGAATCAATGTGAATGGCAATCGTGGAAGTGTTGAGGGACTGGAAAATAGAGGACTGCATAAAAGTAATGTCTTTTGACAGCGTAGCTAGTAATACTGGGATTTATTCTGGTGCTGCTCTTCTTATTGAGCGGAAACACGAGAAGAATCTTTTACATCTCGTTTGTCACCATCTCGTCTTAGAATTGGTCCTTAATGATGTGTT
Organism: Dysdera silvatica; assembly: GCA_006491805.2. NCBI lineage: Eukaryota > Metazoa > Arthropoda > Arachnida > Araneae > Dysderidae > Dysdera > Dysdera silvatica. The sequence continues at coordinate 11,274 of QLNU02006158.1, read as the reverse complement.
TCAGTCTCTGTTTCGATCTTCGCAGGACCAGAAATTCCATTTAAGAGCAACTGGAATGCTATAAATCGTAGAATTCAAAGTGGCATTTCCGGTGACCATACTGCTAAGTATTTGTCGTGTAACAAGAGTTTTGTAGATGATACAGTATCATTTGCCAAAGCTTACCTACAGCAGCCAAATCAACTACAAGGGAAGAGCCCGAGCTGGACGACACCGATTTTAACGAGAGTGGTCTCATTTGGAAGCTCTCAAAAGATTGTTAGATACGTATTCGAGCGTTTTTCAGCGTGGGCCTTAATATATTAGGTTGGTGCATATGAAATGTCGGATTTTCTTTACATGTGAACGTTTGTCTCCCTGTTTTCGTTATGCTTTCGTTTTTGGCATAACCTCGTTTATAGTCGTACTGTCCATTGCCAGAGTCACATTTCAACAAAGAAGATTTTCTCAAAAGTGTTCCATTTTGTTATTTGTTTTGAATTTCGTAAGGATATGAATTCAACCGATATTCGTGTAACTTTTTATATGAGTATAAACTTGGTAAAAATACTGGAAAAGCTGCACGCAGTATAAACCAGGCGTTTGGGGAGAATACTGTTAACGATCGAAAAGTGCAGCGTTGGTTTGAAAAATTTCGGTCTGGTGATTTTTCCTTACAAAATGAACTGCGTGGAAGACCCAAAACGTCTATGAAAAATGATGGTCTGAAAGCATTGGTGGAAACGAATCCAACTGTATCTACAAGGGAACTTGCTACCAGAATGAAAGTTGACCATACAACAATATTGCGACACCTTTCTGAAATTGGCAAGGTGAAAAAAATGGATAAGTGGGTACCGCACGAACTAACCGAGCGAAATAAGCTGGATCGGTTGAACGTATGCACATCATTACTAATTAAAATATGAAATTTCGCAGCACCCAGCTTATTCACCGGATCTTTCGCCAACCGACTTTCATTTTTTTAAACATTTAGAAGAGTTTTAACGGGCTAAACAGTATGAAAATGAAGACAGTCTGAAAAATTCCATATCAGAGTTTATTGATTCTAAAGATCAGAATTTCTTTAAGACAGGCATCTATGCATTAAAATCTCGTTGGGAAAAGTGTATTGAAGCAAATAGAGCATATTTTGATTAAATAAACAGCTTTTGGAAAAAGATATGCAGTTTTATATATTCACTTAAAAATCCGAGATTTCATACGCACCAACCTAATAGATGTCAGGGGCCAAAGAAGGGTAAAATTACAGGCATTTTCGAAGATTTTAAACGGCTGTATCTCGGTTAAAATTTAGAGCTAAAAATTAAGTTTTGATGCATTGTATGAATCTTTCAAATATATCGAATACGTATTTCAGGATTTTTTGGATAAAACATTAAATGTGATTTTGCAATTTTATTTTGAATATCGCCTCTTTACTGCTATCTATCCAAAGACTTAGTGGCATTTTGGCGAAATCGTTGGCGATCTTTCTAGAAAGCTGGGTTTGCGTTTAGTGATATTATTGATATGCATGAGACATATAAAAGGAGGTTGAAATATAAATTCATACATTAAGGATACAAATTAATGATCGAAGATCTTACTCTTCATGGGAAATATCCTGATTTATCGTTTATAATCGTTTAATGTGTTTTCATACGAAGATTAAAACCTTCGTTCAATAACTTGCACTCGTAATACCACAAAAACTACCTGGCGTCAGAACAGTGGGCCACCGGAATTTTCCGAAGGGGGGCAGTGGCGCATAGAATTTTTTTAAAGGTGTGTGAGGGGGGGAGGGGGTTAACGCCGAGAAATTTTTTCAGCTGTCATATTAATTAATAAGGTGGTTGTATTTTTTTTCAAGAGAAATATTAAAATAATTTTCCCGTTTGGTCAGCTCAAGGCCCGGCCCTTGGATCCTTGGCCCCATCGCTCCCCCCGTAGGTGCGTCACTGCGTTGGAATGTACAGTTTTCTTCCTCTTATATCGCTCGTTTTTTGGAATAGTAAAAGAAGGACTGCATTATTCTACAGAAATAATTTTCATTTTTTTTCGTATTGTTATATTATAGGATGAACATGTTGTATATGAGTAATTAATGTATATGTGTGTTTGAACGATATGAACTACGGTTATACGTTTTATTCTGATTGATATTAAATTACAGAAAACTTGTGTAGGAAATTATAACGTCTTGACAATTATTATGACTTTAGTTGCAAAGAACGTTAGCGAAAGTGAATATTTGTTACTTACAAAAACAAAAACAGATTTCTCAAAAATATAAAAAAAAATCGGATAATTTTTTATTCTGATCAAATAATACACGTTAAATTTAACTACAACAATATGCATAAAAATGCAATTTTAGTTACTACGTTTGCCGCAAAATATAACTTTCTCTACTCTTACAGGTTCAGGTTAAATAATGATAAGAGCAAGCAGGTTTTCAACATCTTTCTGGAAATATCGCCAATGATTTCGCCGAATTGCTAATAAGTCTTTTAATGGATATCAATAATAGAGGCGATGTTCAGAATTGAAAAATTAGATTCAATAATGTTTTATCCGAAAAATCCTGAAACATGTGTTCGATATATTTGAAAGATGCATATAATGCGTCGAAACTTAATTTTTAGCTCTAAATTTTAACCGAGATAAAGCCGTTTGAAATCTTCAAAAATGCCCCAAATTTTGCCCTTCTTTGGCACCTGACATCTATATTAAGGCCCACGCTGAAAAACGCTCAAATACGTGTCTAACAATTTTTTGAGAGCTTTCAAATGAGACCACTCCCATTAAAATTGGCGTCGTCCAGCTCGGGTCCTTCCCTTGTAAGAAATGATTACAGGGAATTTCTAGCACTCAGTATTCCTCATGTAGGTGAAGTTCCTCCACAGGGAGTCAGGATTGTTGCACCAGGAGCGATGCACCGAGCAAGGTGGATAGCGAAATCTGTTTATTCCGTAAAAGTTTTTCTGTTTTGGGAGCAATTTAAACTTACAGTTCATGAGACCTTCGTTATCAAAACCTCTTTACATGTTTGGTGTACATACGCTCATGTTTCACAGCTCCGATGAATGACATATTTGTGCTGAAGAGGCTGCTCTTCTATAAGTATATCGACGATAAAATGGTGACTGTAGGGACGAAGGCCTTTCTGAGGCATACGTGGTACTTCAGTGACGAATGTATCGGGGTTTCCTTCTACGATAACAACATTGGTTTTTCTACGAAAATGGAAATGATTCAAGCTTTAAAGCACAAAGAGTGACAAAAACGCCCACCAATTGATGAAATAAAACTTTCCGCTTCGATAAAAACTTCACAATTTGTGTCCAAGAATGCATTAAAGTTCTTTGATATCCTCCATCTACTCACAGATTTACTTGACCAGGACCAAAGCTTGTGTCAGAAGAATAGCAGTTACATTGACGGTCAGAGAATAGTGGTGTCTGGATTGAGCGTCATCAAGGACGGAGCAGAAAGAGGGGTGGCCCTTATCAAGGAGTACAACTGTATACACAGGGCCGGATTTAGGGTACGATGCGCCCTGGGCAAAACGTTTTTTAGCGCCCCCCTCCATTGGCGTAACTAGAGGGCTAACTACCCCCTAGAATTTTTTTTCCAAACATCGAGGTATACGGTTTAGCCCCCTAGACTTCGAAGCTAGTTACACCCATGACACCTCTCCTGCCGTACTAGCAGAAAGAAATAAAACTCTGTCCTTCCGCCCCCTCAAATTCGACGAAAAATCGCAGACGATAGGGAAGGAGCGACATTTATGATTAGCCTACCTTATATGCATTATTATAAGATATCATAACGATATTTTTTAAAATAAATTTAGTTTATTTCACGACGATTTTTTGGATTTTTTTTTAATATTGGAGGAGGAACAAGGACGGATGTAGAAAAAATTTCAGGGAGGCGCAAAGCTCGAAAATTTCACTTGTAAGTTTAGTTTAAAGTATTTTTACTTGAAAATAATAATTTTTAATGTAAACTTATTATTTTCAGGAGGACGCACGCCCTCTGTCTGAATCTGGCCTTGCGAGTAGGAGTTATTTCACGCAATTTTTCAGAATTTCAGATTTAGAAAAAAGGGTGGAGGGCGCCTTCTCGGGGAGAGCTGATCGACAGAATTCTACGGTAAATAAATTGCAATTAAAAAAAAAATCCGCAGCCTCTTACGCCCTGGGCAAGTGCCCAACTTGCCCATTTATAAATCCGGCCATCAACCACTAATCACTGGCTGTAGTAAAACAAGCTCCAACCAGACTAAAAAAAGACATGACAGAGTGGCTGGCCTCCCTGATCCACTGGAATATCTGCAGAAATTTAAGATCCTAATAATGAATAACTACTGGGAACATGAAACAGAAAAGTGACTGAAAACGACCAAATAATAATCCTTTATGACTTTCGGCTTCAAACAGACAGACATTTAAAACACAATATACCAGACATAACATTGGTGAAGGAAAAATAGGTATTTATCATCGACATTGCGGTGCCAGGTGACAGCAGAATTAAAGAGAAGGAATTCGAAAAAATCTCCAAATATCGTGACCTTGCAATAGAAATTAAAGAATCTGGAAAAAACAAGTAACAGTCATCTCGATTGTGATAGGTGCAATGGGGGCCATCACGCCTAATTTAAAGAACTTCCTAGAAAAACTGGACATTACTGACATAACGACAACAGACCTACAAAAAACCGCCTTACTGGGCACCGCCTATATTTTCAGAAGATATATGGACAGTTCTCAGGTTTCTGGGTGAGACTTGAACTGAACCAAGAATTCCAGATCAAGAGGATAGTGATTATCTCCTTGACACTGTGTAACACAACAATGTATAACGGTCATAATAATAATATAATTTTTCTTGTAAAAATTTGGTTTTTTGTGATAAATAATAAATGTTAAATATATTTTATTAAGTTTTTATGTTAAAAAGAATTATATTTTACGTAAGAACAACCCTTGGGACCAAAGATAAAACACTAATTTTTGCCTGCTGCGTATTTATGAAAGAAAACTGCCTTTTCTAGGATTTAAGAATATATGATTTCTGTTTGCAAGTCTGTATTTAATGAAGTAGTCTTGTGGTATTTGCTGAATTTTTGCTTAATGTATTCGCATGCTTTTAAAAATTTTGCTTTCGAAATGAATTTTTAATTTTTGTTTTTAACATATGTAGATACGTACGCTCATATAGATTTATAATAAGATGATATTTATTTATATTGGTTATTAAGTAAACATTGCTTTTTCTTCTTAGTAAGTGGGAAAAATGAAGAATAAATTTTGTGAACGAAAAACATTTATACAATTAAAAGTGCGAATGAGGTGGGAATGAGAAACGTAATTGGTAGTCCCAAATAAAATGAAATAAAACATATTCCTGGTTTTAAGTGAGGGTGTTTAAAATAATCAACATTGCCACTCATTACTATGAAGAAATGGAGCATATATATAAAAAAACGACACTAGTCAAATAGCTTCATTTGCTACTACAGGAAAGACTCTGTTTAATTTAAATATTAAAAAATCTAACTTATTTATTGATATTTAAAATTTTAGTAATTCACATTCAGCAAACCATAAACATATGTAAAAGAAAGGTTATTTCTACAAGTTCTTGTATTTTAAATTTGGCATTTCATTAAACTTACTTGGCGTTCCTTTACTTAGTGATGTCGTTTTTGGCCTTGGATTCAGCACGCCCTTGAATGTGGATTCATGTACAAAAGTTAAGAATAATGTAATTCCTTACTATATATTCCACCAAACCGAGTGGTACGAAATTGCTCAAGTTAACAGCATATTCACAGATGGACGTACTTAAACGGGAAATAATTTTGCAAAATTATACACAAAACAATAAAAACAGCTACCTAGTGGAAACAAGATAAACCGTGTGTCATATCGCCGATTCTTGGTAGTACAGTTACTCCGCACAGAAATTCAATCAGTGCTTGGTATAATGAGAGTTTTATTTTTTCATCAATGCTACTCGGAGATTTGGAATGAACCTAGGAGATGCCTGATACTCTATGATACGTTGGCCAAGTGCATCCCGTGCGTGCTTGATCGGCTTTAAATAAGGACAGTTTGGCCAATTTAAGCACCAAATAACCTCTCATTCCAGATATTCATCTACCATTGCAGTTCTACGAGGGCGTGAATTACGAGCATTGTGTATTAAAATGAAACCTGATCCCGTTGCACCCTTGAAAAGGCCTGATATATTGGTTCAGGATAAGATTAAGATAAGCCATGGATGTGCTGCTGCCTCATTCGAAGACAGGAAGGATGTACGTGACCCTAACATAATTCCAGTCCATGTCATAACTCTATTGCCTACATAATTATTTCATTCAACAATGTTAGCGGGACTGTAATTTCTCTCAGGTTCTCAGCTTACACTACTTTAACGTACGCACAGAGCCGCCAATGACTCACGGGGAAAGCAGTTGTGGCCACTTGTTTAGAAGACAACTTAGAACGGCACTAATGTAAATTCAGAGGGTGCGTAGTTCATCGTTTCTATGAAATCCCCTATTGTTTTTAAATTTTGTACATGAGAGTGCCTATGGGTGTGTTACAATAACTTCATTGTCTTTTGACGAAATATAAATATAACCGAAATATTATTGTATAATGTTTGTTGTTATAATTTTTTTCTTTATTATATTTCTTATATGCATTTGTTTGTCTACGCATTCTTTGTTTATTTGTATGTCTAGGTAATATATTACATTTCAAAGCATTTTCCTTTAATTTAAAGAAAGTATACAGGGTGAGTTCAATCCACCGCACCTCCGATACATTTTTGAACTCCTTGTAAGCCTATTTGTAAATCATTGTTGGGTCAAAAATGGAATTTTATAATTTTTTTTTATTTTTTTTCCGAGCGGACCATGTTTGTTGATTCAGCCAATCATGGGTTAGGGGAGGCCAACCTTCTTTTTAAGATTACACGCCCATTTGACGAGATATTCCATTTGTTCAGCCAAATTAGTATAAGATGTATTACGGCAGTATTTCGTTCCAAGAAAATAAGTTTAATTATTGGTTTTATGACTATTCAACACAGAATAGACTGAACGGAATGATTTCATATCCCCATCAACAAGATTGGAATTTCCCAGCTTAAAAATCCCATTCCGGATTTTAACAACTCCGGTATTTACAAGATTGATTGTCAAGTTTGCGAAAAATGCTACGTGGGCCAGACACGAAGGGCACTGCGATTTAGGATTAAGGAACACGAAAATTATGTATGAAAATAAGATTTGCTTAAATCTTCTATCGCCAAGCACTGTTGGAATCAAAACCATCGTTTCTCCTTCCATGATGCCCGAATTATTGATCGCGTTTACTTTCCGTCTGACCTTAATTTCTTCGAAGCCTTCCACATATTTCAAATGGGCAATGGAGCTATCAACGATCCTAGTGAAAGCATATTTTTCCCAGAATGCTACAAAAAACTGTTCCCCCATTAACCGTATTTAAAATCCTCATCAGTTTAATTATGATTGCTTTTCTGAAAATTTCCGCCGTCTCGTGGATCGGCGTTGTATCCAGAGACGTTTCTCCTATCCCAATAAGAACCGGTTATTTTTCTTCGAAGCATTACTTGTAACTCGCTTTGCGGCAACCGTGACCAGGATTACCAATCAACAATTTGTTCGGTTTGTATGTGCATTTCATTTGAAAAAAGTAGCAAGAAGCTACTGAAACAGCTGTTAATTTCTAATTGCGACAGTATTGTGTTTTATTTATCTAATATTTTTGCGCAGTGTATCACATCAATCGCAATTTTATCAACACGGTATTACGGCAAAAAGGTCACTGAATTAAAAATCTACAGAACGATGCACAACCATTACCAGAATTTATTTTATATAAATCGAACACTACGCAGATTAAATCAAACAACAATGTCAATCAATCAACGTTTATTGGCGTAGTGATACCAACGCCGATGGTATGGCGTGATTAGATGGTGAAACGTTCGAAAGAAAATAAATATTTCTGCCTTCGGTGGGACCTGAACCCATATTTTTTATATAAAATAAATACATACCTGTATGCTGCAACGTGCATTTCGATCAATTTAATACCAGTCTCTTTGCAATTTGGTTTAAATAGTAGTCCATGTACTACACCATTCTGCGAAATAACTGGCAACAATATATATACGTTCGTAAAGAGATTATATATTGTCCTTCGTAGCTCAGTGGGTAGAGCCTCCGCCCGGCAAGTGGAAGGTCGTGGGTTCAGGTCCCACCGAAGGCAGAAATATTTATTTTCTTTCGAACGTTTCACCATCTAATCACGCCATACCATCGGCGTTGGTATCACTACGCCAATAAACGTTGATTGATTGACATTGTTTAATATTGTATATCTACTATTAATCTTTCATTGTATGAACGTATTTATATTAAAGAGGAATAGTTACCCATGATAGTGACGTGCTGAATAGATAACACCAGATAAATATCAATAGATAACAAGTATATATTAATAGAAATAGGATACAAAGTACCAGGGAAGAAATTTACGCACAAAACTTAGACGCTGATAAAATAAATTAAACAACAATATAAATCAACGTTTATTGGCGTAGTGATACCAGCGCCGATGTTATGGCGTGATTAGATGGTGAAACGTTCGAAAGAAAATAAATATTT
>QLNU02006149.1:0-13759 GCA_006491805.2 Dysdera silvatica | reverse complement strand
AAAATCCTATCGCCCAGTCGCCACTGGTGACTAAATTTTTGTAGTTGGCGAGTATAAAATTTAAACTATTATTTAAAATATCAGAAAAATTGTGCATTCATGTTACTAAATGTTTAGAATATGCATTGTAGGTTTTTTTATGTGGGCGAGTCCTCTTCGCCACCATTTGTGGAGCCCTGAATATATGTATTAAATAATTAAGTGAAAAAAATATAAATTCAAAATATGAAGAACACATAAAAATGCACACTAACCTCAAAAAAGTACCACAACCGACCAGTAAGGATCCTAAAATTTTCCTAAAAAACATAAAATACAAACTCAATGGAACCAGACATGTGATTTTTTCTTCTTGCGAAAAAATCAATTACAAAACAATTTGGTATTTTTTGTTTGATATATATATATATATGGCCTGCAAAAGGGTTGCTGGTATCTAACTGGAAGGAGACCCACACGCTGAACGTATGTGACGATGTGTGGAACCGGCCAGGCCAGTAACCTAGTGTCCTACCCCGCCTTCAAGTGGTGCAGGCTGAGCTTTCTATTTATGTGGCAAATTAATATTTGCTGCACGGATAGAAAGGCGGAAGGGGAGGGCTAATTCACCAACCCGTCTAGCCAGCGTGGTGAAATTATGGCTAATTCCTCCATTATGTTGACACACCAGAAACCATGGCCCCTAGTCTCCAGGTGCTGGAGTGCTCCTGATCAAGGCAGCGGTCAGTGTGGCATGAAAGCAGGGGGTGCTAAGAATCACTGGAATGGCCCAGGCTGCCGTTTGTTATTGACCTTGGCTACGTTTAATGGACGATCCCTTGCTTCTGAAGCAAAACTTCAGGAATTGGAAGAGGAACTAGACAAGATCAAATGGGACATTGTAGGACTCAGTGAAGTTAGAAGAAAAGGTGAAGAGTTGGTGGAACTTAAAAGTGGACATTTGTTTTATTATAGAGGAACGGAAACTGGAAGAACAAGTGGTGTTGGCTTCTTAATCAACAAAAGAATTAAAGACTGTCTTCTGGAAGTTGAAAGTACATCAGATCGAGCAGCGAGGCTCGTTGTTCAACTAACCCAGCGATACCAACTTCAGATAGTACAGGTATATGCACCAACATCAAGCCATACCGACGAAGAGGTTGAAGAATTTTATGAAGAAATCAAAGAGTTACACACCAAAGGGAAACAACATATCAAGCTCATCATGGGGGATTTCAATGCAAGAATTGGACAACAGGAACAAGGAGAGACATCGGTTGGTAAATACGGATATGGGGAAAGGAATGAACGTGGCGATCAACTCATCGAATTTGCAGAAGCTGAAAACCTTAGCATCATGAATTCATTTTTTAAGAAGAAACCGCAAAGAAAATGGACATGGAAACACCCCAATGGAGGAACCAGCGAAATTGACTATATCCTGGCAAACAAGAAATCAATTATTGAAGATTGCAGCGTACTGAACAGATTTAATACTGGAAGTGATCATCGAATGGTGAGATGTAAAGTGCACTTAAATACTAAATTAGAACGACAGAAGCTCATTAGGAAACAAGTAAGTAAGAGGGTGGATCTAATGAAACTGAAAGTAAATACCGAGGCATTCAAGTTGGAATTAAAAAATCGCTTTTCTGCACTGGAAGGACTTATTGAAGAAATTGATATCTCAGAAGCAAATGAAAACATTGTTAAGACAATAGTTGAAACTGCTGGGGAAATTGGTGGTGTAACCTGTAAAAAGCACAATAGCAAATTATCTGAGAAGACGAAACAGCTCATGAAAAGGCGAAGAGATATGAAGGTGGACAATCAAAATACCAGTTCCAGGATTGAGTACATAGAACTTTGTAAAACTCTGCGCAAAAGCATGAAAGAAGATATAAGAAAATTCAATTGTGAGCTAGTAAGGAAAGCCATTGAAAGCAACAAGAGCCTTAGGGTTGTTAAAGGAAGTTTATCTGTTGGGAAGAAACACATCATTGCATTAAAAGGAGAGGATGGCACCGTAACAAGAAATAGGGAAGAAATACTTAGAAGAGTTGAAGAATTCTACAAAAAACTATATGAAAGTAACAGTGGATTAAACGAAGACGCCGAAATAGTCGAAGGAACAGCTCCTAAAATCTTAAAAGAAGAAGTTTCATTTGCAATAAAAAATATGAAGAAAGGAAGAGCCCCTGGTGATGATGGTATTACATTAGATATCCTAAAAGAAGCTGGAGAATATGTAGAAGACATACTTGCAAAATTCTTTACCAAATGTCTTAACAGCGGTAACATACCAAACCAATGGGATTCTGCAACAGTAATTCTTTTGCATAAAAAAGGTGATAAAGAGGATTTGAAAAATTACCGACCAATTAGCTTGTTACCTGCTATTTATAAAATCTTCACAAAAGTGCTAACACATCGCCTGCAGAAAAAATTAGATGCAGCTCAACCAAGAGAACAAGCTGGATTTCGAAGTGGATTCAGTACAGTGGACCATATTCAAGTATTAAGAGAATTAATTGAAAGAACACATGAATATGAACTTCCATTGTGTGTTGCATTTATTGACTATGAGAAGGCCTTTGACTCTATTAAAACATCAGCAGTCATCAACTCTTTAAGATCAACAGACATCGAGGATGTGTACATTGACATGGTGAAACGTGTGTATAAAAATGCAAGTGCAAAATTTCGGTTACATAAAGATACCAAAACTATCAAACTTGGCAAAGGGGTGAGGCAGGGAGATACCATTTCTCCAAAACTTTTTACTTCAGCTTTACAGATGATTTTTCAGCTGATAAATTGGAATAACAAGGGAATAAAAATAAATGGTGAATATTTAAATCATCTGCGGTTTGCTGATGACATTGTTATTTTTTCAACGAACCCATCAGAACTCCAAGACATGGTACAGGAGCTCTCAACTAGAAGTAAAGAAGTTGGACTCAAGATGAACCTACAAAAAACTAAGATCATGTTCAATAATTTTGTAGAGGAAACAAAAATACAAGTTGACAACATTGAGCTAGAAATTGCTGATTCATATATTTACCTTGGCCAGCTGATTTCAATGGATGGCAACATTATGAAAGAACTCAACAGACGTATTAAACTTGGCTGGAGTGCATTTGGAAGAAACAGTTTTATCCTGAAGGGGAAATTGCCTTTGTGTCTAAAAAGAAAGGTCTTCAACCAGTGTGTATTGCCAGTCCTCTCTTATGGATCAGAGACATGGAGTCTAACAGTTGGAGCAATACGAAAGTTACAGACAACGCAAAGGAGCATGGAGAGGTGCATGCTTGGAATAACTAGGAGAGATCGAAAAAGAAACACTTGGGTGAGAGAGCAAACTAGAGTAGAGGACATCATTGTTAAAGTAAAAGGACTGAAATGGCGATGGGCTGGGCATATTGCAAGAAGAACTGATCAACGATGGACAACAGAAATTCTGAACTGGATTCCAAGAGACCACCGAAGACCTAGAAAACGTCCTCAAACTAGATGGGTGGATGAAATAAGAAAACAGGTTGGGGTGACGTGGAAACGAATGGCCCAGGATAGACTTGTGTGGAAAGCATTTGGAGAGACCTTCATCCAGCAGTGGATAGATAATGGTTGAATATGATGATGATGATATATATATATATATATATATATATATATATATATATTTTTTTATTTGATATATATACACACCTTTATTATGATTTATTTCATGACACTCTTTAAGAATTAACGTTGAAACTTAGTTTCATATAATACAAAATGCGAAACAACAGTAATTACTGTCCCATGCAATTTTCTTAATGCATTTATTCCGGATTTTTTTTGCAAAAGGAACTCTGTTTTGAGAAGTGCGTTCTAATACGACACTTAAAAACTACAAATACCTCCAAGTTGAAATCCAAGTAAAGTTAACTGTAGAAAAACCTCGATTATCGAAATTAAAGGGAGCTGATCAGATTTCGGAAAATCCGGAAATTCAATTTTCAGTGCAAAAGTGAAGGAAAACCTACACCGTTTGCCCAAAAGCATGTTTAATTATATATTACTAAACTGCCATATTGTGAAAAAAGCCACAAAATATATGTATGTGTGTTAATTAGGATATTGACTATTTTGGAATAGTCCGATATCTTTGTATATATATATATATTTGATATATACAAAGTATATACGCATCTTTATAGATGTCCGATACCTTCGTATATATATTTTATATATACAAAGTATATATGCATCTTTATAGATGTCCCATATCTATCACTTGCACTGGTTTCTTTCCTGAAGTCTGAATACGATAGAAAACAAATACGAGCGTTGTTTTTGTTGTCGAAATTATTGAACGGGTGTCTATTATAAATAATTTCGCCTTTGGGCGAAGTTTCGATAATAATGGTTCTACTGTATTTGCCATCTATATGCATCTTCATTTTCCATTTCTTCCTACGCCTCCTTTCCTAATTCCCCCTTAACCCCCCCCCCCTTATCCAGGCGCCCATACTCATATGGAAAGTCGAACAGAAGAAGAGAAAAATGGAACAAAGCCGGGGGAGGGAGATTTGGAAAGAGTGGCTACCGAAGTTACAAGAAAGTCCGACAGCGCTACTCTAAATTAGTGGTTAAACCAATGTTTCCCATCAAATTGTTTATCTTTATATACGTACGAGACCTGTAGCCAAGCCGGGGCCAGCAGAGGCCTGGTCCAAATTACCTCATGCTTGTGCCGCAGTTTCCCCATCGAGCTATTTATTTATATATATATATCATCAACCATTATCTATTCACTGCTGGATGAAGGTCTCTCCACAAGTCTATTCTGAGCAATTCGCTTCCACGTCACCCCAATCTGCTTTCTTATTTCATCCACCCATCTAGTTTGAGGACGTTTTCTAGGTCTTCGGTGGTCTCTTGGAATCCAGTTCAGAATTTCTGTTGTCCATCGTTGATCAGTTCTTCTTGCAATATGCCCAGCCCATCGCCATTTCAGTCCTTTTACTTTAACAATGATGTCCTCTACTCTAGTTTGCTCTCTCACCCAAGTGTTTCTTTTTCGACCTCTCCTAGTTATGCTTGCTAAATCCATTTTGAATTTAAAATTTCAAAGTTTGGAAATAGCCACAATATATGTACTGTATATGTATGCAGCATACCTAAAATATTATTCAGATTTTATTTTTCTTTAAACTTAATGAACAAATATATTACATTAAATAACAAAATGTAGACCTGTAGCTGAATTAAATAATAAACAAAGAACAAAACAAATTTTCGGATCACTTTTCCCATGCAGTAAAATCTCTACTCTTTAAAGACGGTTTTCAGCTTACTCAACGTTGAGGAATTTATCAAATTTCTTATGAATGCCATCGTTCCTTTATATTGGCCAGAATAAACCGGCCTTAGAGCATAGGTTAAGAAAGCATCAAAATTATATTAAAATGCTGAATTTCACAAAGCCGCCATTGCCGTCCATTGCTCGGAAAATAACAACAGGTTTAATTTCCGTGAAATAACCATCCTCTCTCAGCCGAGATCTAATCTTGCACTGGACTTTCTAAGGGGTTACCGCATTAAACTTAATTCGCATAATGTCAACGATCAGAGATCCTCGCCATACCTCAGCAGCGCGTGGGCCATTCTGATGTCAAAAACCACACCTTATACCAGTGCTCATGGTTGATCTTCGATTTCAGACAATTTCAATAGAACACTACGCTTATGAAGAATGGCAACGTATGTGGTCGGTTGTTTACAATGTGTTTCTACCGAAGGGCAGCACGTTGACTGATTCGAAATGCATGGTGTTTTTAGTTATTTTTAAATATTAAAATTCCTTTTACGCACTAAAAATTTGTTTCTTTACTTCTTGTTATTTAACGTATTGCAATACTACTTGAATTTTGCATAATAAGTTAATCAAACATCCATATGATATTAAAGAATGCATTAATAGTTATTCCAAAAGCTTTATTTGGAAGTGCTTAAAAAGCACGGTCTTGCTTCTGCAGGCTCCATTGCTCAAGTTAAAATGCATTTAGCGCATTAAAATACATAGTCGTCAGCGACCCTTGCGCCGCATTAAATACGGTCAACCAACTATACATGTTCATCAGCATAACTGCCACAAAAGCGTTTATTGCAAACATTTTATGTTTTTTCAAATTTCAATGGGATGAGGTTTTTTCAGATATTCTCTGGTTTCAAATTCTGGAGAGGGTTTGTTTTATCATATTCGTCTTAGTTAAGACATTCCTAATCACTGATTTTTTATTTTCGAATTTTGATTCCTTTTTAGAAATTTCTGCATATTGTTTAAAAATTATCGCCATTGATTACTCGTTAAATAAGAGATCCTCAAAAATTTTGTTTGCTAAAACCGATTAAATTATTTTTTGTACTTAACCATTTAGCAAACAAAAGCTTTTCCCAAATGCTTTTGATTGAGAGGGGAGAGAAGGAAAAGAAAATGAAATAGTACATATTTAAATACAGGTCATATTCAATCAGTGACCAAATTATCTGTAACAGAATATTTTAACATTTACTGTGAGCATTCTTCATTTACAAATTTATACTTGGGGTTTATTAATCTAATAAATTCATACCAAAATTATTGCCAAAGTCACCATATTCTCGTACAGTGTACCTTACCCATAGCTAAATTTGTTCATAAATACGAGTACTTCATACTGTTTGCTTATTTTTTACATCTGTAGGGTGGTAGGTAATCTGGAATCGTATCGATGGCTTAATGAGACCGCCAAATAAAGTACGCTTCCGCGCAAGGGCTGATCACCGCAAAGGCGTCCAAAGCGCGGGCTTTGGGACTAGATTCTATTCTGCGCATGCGCGTGAACCACGCGCATGTGCAGAAAGATGCATTTGTTCCCACTCCGGTAGAGTCTAGTCCCGAAGCCCGGGCTTTGGACGCCTTTGCGGTGATCAGGCCCTGCTTAAACGTATATCTTGATCACGGGATTTTTAATATACATTATAACCAGGGCTGTCCCCAAAGGGTACACGCTGTGTAGGCCACGTACTCTCAAGAAACTTTGAAAAGTACCGAGTACGCGCGCCACATACTCCCAAGCAAATTTTTGTATATGCTGGTTTTGGGGCAACTTTCAACAAAGTACAGTCCTTTTTTTTCTTTTTGCTAGTCATTTACAAACTTGAATGGAAACAAATGAGGAAAACTCCTGAACCCCACAAGCCTGAAAATAGTATCCTGCATATGACCAGAAGAGGAATGAAAAACTGATGAAAGTGGCAACCAGCGGCATAGCGTATGTTGCCAGCGCCCGGGGCAAGTTAAGTATTGCGCCCACTAAAACCCGTTAGCACTCCCTTTCACCAGTCCAGTATTGAAATTTTGCGCCCGGTGGCACCCCCCCCCCTTACGTTACGCCACTAGTGGTAACTGCCACCTAGGGATTGAATAGACGATAGGCGACCAGTCAGCGCGCCGCCATGACGTCACCAAGTCCAGTAACCCGCAATTACAATACTGTTCAATTAAGACAGCACAGAATACTATCAATAATTTTCTTCAAGACAGTCCTGATTATAACACCTTTTTTCGGCATTTTGTTTTCCTTTTTGCGTCCGCCGCAGTTACTTCGAAATTCAAAAATATCTAAATTAATCCCAACGTGTTATAATTACTGACTCACTTCAGTGACAATATGAAAACTTTCCTTCAAAAAAATGCCGCCTTTTCAACCACATGTTCCCATCCTATATTTACAATTTCTTTTTTCGTTTCACATAAACTATTAGACCCTCTTCCCATTCACAGGCTATAAATTCCATAAATTTCGTTTCTTATCACAGAGACAAAACATCTCATAGTACTTCCTTACCTTCTTTTAAACAGAGAATTTAAACAGAGAAATTTTCCACTATTTAAAATTTTTACTGGTAATTTTTCAAATGTTCTTTAATATGAAAAATATTTGGATTTTCATATAATTTTTGAAATTTAGTAAAAAGATTGCAACTAATGAAGTATTACGCGAGCTCCCAATGGTGCGAGGCCCTAGGCGGTCGCCTGACTTGCCTTTCCCTAAGGCCGCCCCGACGATGGGCATAGTATATCCTTGCTATTAAATTAAATGTATTGGATATTATCTATTTGCCTATTTAGTGCATTTTAATCTATATTACCAATTTCCTATAGTTGTTATAGGAATTTTAATAAATATACTGTCATTTTAGCTAGTGTATTAAATTGAATTGGTAAAGAATAACAAAATATTAAAAACAGATATATAAATATGCGTATAATAAATATAATTCCATGGATGAGTGTAAACACAACAAATTCTGTGAAAAATCTAATGCGATAATTAAATAACTCATTTAAATTAATACAATTTATTATATAAGGTTTTAAGTGAAATTGATTTGAAATGTACACATTTTTCCAATTGCGCATTATTGGAAAACTGGAAGTGTTAATATACGTTAAGTGTGTATGCCAATGATAGTATGGTATTTAATGTACTATTATTATCATTATTATAATATTAATAATTAGATATTAATTATCTACAGCTCATTTATTCATATTGATTAATCATATAAATTTAGTTATTAATTAAAATTTATGATTTTAATTATTAATCGAACTAGTTTTAGAGGGCGCGGTCCTTAACTTGCCCCTGTCGCTGGCAATCCACCCTACGCAGCTGAATTTACGAACTCGTGTGGACCCCAAAAACTATTCTTGAAATCGAAAGTTCATAAATGGTAATAAATATTAATCCCATATGGAATATTTCTACGGGCGCCCATATGAGTATTTCTAGGGAATGGGACTGAGAAAAATTATTACCTCCTTCTCAAGGCTATGAAACATTTCAGCGATTGTACAAAATACTAAAATGCTACGAAAAATTTGATACACATTAACAGGCCTATAGCCAAGCTGGAGCCAGCAGGGGCCTGGCTCCAGTTGCCCCATCGAGCTCTTCATGTATACAGAATAATCCCCGGGTGCCCTGTGCCCCATATGCCCTTTGCCTTGCCCCAGTTGCCCCTTCATTCTGGCTATAGGCCTGCTGCTTGACAATTAGTAATGAGCTAAAAATTACCTTATTTTAAAATGTGACTAAATTTTTTTAAAATAAGTGAATAGCAAAATCGGTAAATCAAATTTTTGAACAGCTAAGGGTGCTTGAGCCCCTGTATGGGCGCCCATGGGTATTTCTCCATACCAACCCCATAGTTCGTAAACTGGAGGCAGGGCCGGTTCTACCGGATGTGCAGTGCGTGCATGCACGCAGGCGGCCAATTTCCAGGGCGGCCGCATTTAATTATGTACTTTTATAGTAAAAAACTTACTTTTTACGATTTCAAAAATACTTTAAAAGAAAACATATACGTATAAACAGACACTTTCAGTTGTGGCACTGTAAATAGCAGATTGCACCTCAGTACAGCTCCAGTAAAATCACAGCCAGCCCATCAACAGCGGCCCCCTTAACGATCTCTCTTACTCTTTCACACATGTTTGAGTCTTAAAAATTATAAAGAACTCCTTCCGGCGTCTACAGCTTAGCCAACGAATACAACAGTTTACAAATCTCTTTTGGGAGAAGGCGCATCCGCTCTGTCCAACTTAAAATTGCACACTTGCCCATAAATGGGGATTCCGATATGTACTTATTGCTAAATGTCTACAACCAATCGTAACATTTATATTTCGACGACGTCATCAGGGCCTGATCACCCCAAAAGCGTCCAAAGCCCGGGCTTTGGGACTAGACTCTAGCGGGAGTGGGAACCTCACGGTGAACAATCCTTTTGCGCATGTGCGTGGACCGCGCAGAATAGAATCTAGTCCCAAAGCCTGAAATTTGAACGCCTTGGCGGTGGTCAGATCCTGGACGTCATACTGAGCATTTTCTCGAAACATTTTAGAAACTATATCAAGACAAATTTTACATCGATTTCTATGCAAATAACATGCACCTAAACATCTGACGTAATTGTGATATTTGTAAACGTCAAAAAGGAAATAAAACTTACCTCTGTACGTCACTCAGCCGCATCGGTTTCGGAATACGATCCGAGCGAAAGATCTAGTGATTTCACTTATGAAAAATTAGCTAACCTTCACAGCCGCCTGTGGAATTTCCTGAGAAAAAAATAAAGGTAAAAAACTGATACAAATCATAACTGTCAAATAAATTAGATAGCAGACCAAGAAATTTAGTAGACAAACATAGGCAGAATTACAAAAGAAGGAAATCTTAGGGACATCAAAGTTGATGAACCGGAGAGGGTGGGGAATGATTGAAAATTATGAATATAGATTTTGAAAAGTGCATGCATCTCGGAAAGTCGTAGAAAGGCGGTGTTCTAACCCATATCTCCATCTGTGTAGTCCAGACAATTGTTTAAAGCTAACGAATTGTTTAAAGCTAGAACTAATGTCATTTTTCTTGTTCTGGGGAGCGGGGGGGAGATCCCGGACCACCTGGGCCTTCCTTATCTCTGCCACTAAGCAAAGATAAGTTATCTAAATAAGCAAATTAATTAAATGGCTAATTTAAAAATATCTGATGGTAATAATGCATGTTACGTATTACTGTATTAGGTCATCTTATATTGTTGGTAAGGTAGAACGAAAATTTTTTGAGTAATTTTTTTTTTTTTTGTAAAGGAAAGAGCTTTATGTACATCCCGCTAACCCCACTATTTTATTGTTATACTTCAAATTGTGTTTCGTTGTCCTCTTTTCAAAATTAGCATTGCAGTTATGCATGTTTTATTTAGTTTATGTAAACACTACAAATATGTAAATTGAAGTAAATTTTGATTTGAACAAATTTTGAAAATTTAATCATTTCCGAGGGGTGTCAGTTGATGGGGCACGAGTATCAAAATTCTTTTTTTTTTAATCCTTCTTTTTTTAATCTTAAGATAAACATGAAAGTTTTTTTTACTAAACAAGTGTATCTATATTAGAAAGATATAAAATGAAAAATATTTTATTCGTGGTTAAAAAAAATACTGACAAGAATATGACTAGAAATATAGGTGCATATTTTTCGTAACTCTTTTCATAATTCCCAATTTTATCCTTCAAAAACGTTTTATGGAAGAAGTGTATAATGTGCTTTACCAGGGGATTTTCTAAATTTTGCGTACTATGAAAATTTTTTAAACCTTCATTACCATGGTATTAAAATACAATATTTAAAAACAATACTTTTTTAAAAAATTAGAAAAATATACATATTCCCTTGGTATATTTTTAAGTAATCTAGGTTTTATTGTACGACCAAATTTCATACAGTACATAGGCCTACTATATACATGCATCGTAATTTCGGGGAGATAAGCCGCGGTTTATATGAGCTTAAAAGTAAACTTCCGGCACATGAGGTTGATACAATGGGTGGCTTATACTTTTTCTTTCCGCGATGCGAAATTTATAAAAATAAAATGAAATCGCCCTTATACTTCAAAGATTTCGTTTTGAGTTCAAAAAGAACATGAAATTTTTTAATATTTTTAAAAATCGTTATCTTTGAAACTAAACAAACATAATACAATGATTATTTTTTTAAAGCAAAGAAAATTTTGAAGATTAAAAAAATATATATAAAATACGATTGTAATATCGGCGTACGCAGGGGGTGTTGATGGGGGTTGTAACCCCCGATTGTAATGAAATTTTGTATATTTAATACAGTAATATGTAAGTTGTAGCTCTGTAACCCCCACCCTCAATTGAGCCTATAACCCCCCCATTACGAACTTTTTACGTACGCATATGGATTGTAATAATATAATTATTTTCCTAATTTTCATATAACGCGTATGTATGAATTTCTTTATAAATTGATATTATTTTACAATTTCTCACATTTTGTACCATTTTTCAGCTTTTATTAAATTTTTTAACATACAAATACTAAAGACACGTGCAGCTATATTCTGACTCCCAACCCCTCAGTTATCACCCCAGAAGAATATTTTCTATTTTAAAAAAAAATGTACTTACCGAATATTGAAATATAAAAACCATTGAACCAGGTTCAAATTGTGACTAACTTGGTATGATAATTTTGTACATTTCTGTGAAGTTTTGTTCAGAATTAAAGATTTTCTTCACATATTCATTTTTGCCTTTGCTAATTTAATAGAACGGTCATAGAAGTATAGTAGCTGACCCATCCCATGGGTTGGTTTAGAAGTCTAGAATATTGTATT
Organism: Dysdera silvatica; assembly: GCA_006491805.2. NCBI lineage: Eukaryota > Metazoa > Arthropoda > Arachnida > Araneae > Dysderidae > Dysdera > Dysdera silvatica. Next base: position 1,537 of record QLNU02006149.1, on the reverse strand, counting down.
CACTTATGCTTATGAACAAAAATGTTGGGGTTTGTGGGGGAGGGGGCAGTGCCGCATTTCCCAATAGGCAGTAGCGGCTCGTCGGATGACGCCAGTGAAGCGGCACTGAAACAGGTTTTTTTTTTTATTTAAATTCCGAATTCTTTTGATTTTTTTTTTGTTTTTTTTTTGTCAAATTTAAAATTTTATTACAAAAATAAAATTCGAAATTTTATTTTGAGCCCACTATTTTTTTTTACATTTAATTCCTTCAATATAATTGGAATTACATTCAGGAACAGAAGGCTACGTTTTTAAGTCAGCGCGTTAAGCGCACCAACGAAATGTTGCTCGCCGAGAAAAAGGACCGAATGAAGCAACAGCAGAAATTCAGAGTTTCGCTTCAAAAGGAAAATGCTTTGCGAACATGATTACCATAGCGACGGAATATTTACGGCGAAAGCAAGTGCTGTCAGAGAAGAAAGATTTCATCGCATCGCCATGACAGCTTGTATTGCCAGATCAGAGGTTTTACTTCTGAATCTAGAGGTTATTCATGGGGAAAAGGTAAAAATTACCAAAACAGAGGTATCACTTGATCAGAAATAAAAATTGAGATTTTTGACTACCACAGAGGTTTCTAAAGGTAAAAAATTATCTGCGGGGGTGTGTTACCGGTCAAAGAAAAAAAATTAAATCAAAGGATTGAATTAAACTTTGATATTAAATGACATTAAATATGAAATTACAAATATTCCTGTTATACATTTATGAAATTTTAACAGAAAACAGATACATTTTTAAAGAAGCTTATAAACTTTTTTGCTTAATATTGACTATTCCGTCAACTAGTGTTTCCGTAGAACGGAGTTTGGTTTTGATTTTGTTTAAGCAAAAAAATAAAAATCTGCGTATTACAATGTTAGAAGACAAACTTAGAAACTTGTCAAAAATTTCAATTGCAAAGGAACTACTAAACGATTTAATAGAAACTCAACCATTTTTTGACAACAACATCGACAAGTTCGCAAGTCTAAAAGATAGAAGAATCGAACTTATATTCAAAAACTAAGGACTGGGTAAGCATATATTAACGAAAACAGTACACAGTTTCACCAGGAAATTCCATAACAGACAGTTATTTTGACACTAGCGTAAGGTTTAAAAACACGACGTTTCGGGAGTCAACTGCTCCCTTTGTCAAGTGAAGGCAGAATGAAGAAAGAGATCGTGAAAGTCCTAAGCTTATATACCCGCATGTTGGGAATCTCTATATTGCATATATGGGGGGAACCCCCAAATATATTGCATATTTTTATTTTGCTTGTTGTCTCCACATATTATCTCTATCTGTACAACACGTAGTACAATATCAAGTCCGATATATATATATATCATCATCCACTGCTGGATGAAGGTCTCTCCAAATGCTTTCCACACAAGTCCATCCTGGGCCATTTGTTTCCATGTCACCCCAACCTCTTTTCTTATTTCATCGACCCATCTCGTTTGAGGACGTTTTCTAGGTCTTCGGTGGTCTCTTGGAATCCAGTTGAAA